>JBBPJO010000423.1:0-12718 GCA_038088815.1 Boletus nobilissimus | reverse complement strand
GGAAAGTTCCGGAAGTGGTTCCGGTGCTTCCGAGATCGGAAGGCGCGGGAATATTCCGGAAGTGGTTCCGGAATAGGGGTTCCGAGATCGGAACACTCGGAACACTCAGAACTGTTGTTCTTTGTCAATATACGCACCTTTTTGAGAACAATCTTGAGGGTTGATGCACGTGAGGGGTCTTCAATGAGTACCTTGATCATGGGCAGCTCGCGAGTGAGGGTAGAATAAACTTTCTTGTAATGTGCCAGCACTCTTGGTGGTCTGGTACCTGGTTGTGTGATGAGCACGTAAGGGAAATCCAGAGACTTACATGCGATCAAGAGCTTCCTTCTTGGCTTGACGCTCATCTTCATCTTCTGAGTCGCTTGCCGGAGCCCATGTAGTCACTTTGTACCAATGACATCGATTAGCCCTGCTTGTATTTGGTCCGATTTGAAGGGGTGACCCTGGTCGGGCCTGATGTGTGTGGATATCATAGAATGCCGAGAGATGCGATGGGGCCTGGAGTGGATATGAGCCGAATATATCGAGTGGGCCCGACTTCTGGGATGTGGGGGTTCAGCCGAGCTTATCAAGCGGGCCCGACCTTAGTGTGGTGGTTTGGCCGAGCTTATTGAGTGGGCCCGGCCTTCGCAGTGTGTTGGTTTGGCTGAGCATATCGAGTGGGCCCGACCCTCACAGTGTGTTGGTTTGGCCAAGTATATGGAGTGGGCCTGAGTTTTACAGCGTGGTGATTCATCCGAGGTTATCGAGTGGGCCTGACCCTCACAGCGTGTTGGTTTGTCCGAGTGTATCGAGTGGGCCTGAGTTCTACAATGTGGTGATTCGGCCGAGCTGATCGAGTAGGCCCCACCTTCGCAATGTCTTGATTTGGCCTAGCTTTCGAGTGGGCCTGACTCCTACGGTGTGGTGATTCATCCGAGTTTATCGAGTGGGCCTGACCTTCAAAGTGTGTCGATTCGGCCGAGCACATCGAGTGGGCCTGACTTCCACAGTATGGTGATTCGGCCGGGTGTGTCGAGTGGGCCTGACCTTCACGGTGTCGTGATTGGGCCGAATGTATCGAGTGGGCCCGACCTTCACAGGGTGTTGGTTTGGCTGAGTGTATCGAGCGGGCCTGAGATCTACAGTGTGGTTACTCGGCCGAGCTGATCAAGTTGGCCCCGCCTTCACAGCGCGTTGGTTTGGCCGAGCGTATCGAGTGGGCCTGAGTTCTACAGTGTGGTGATTCGGCCGAGCTGATCGAGTGGGCCCGACATTCAAAGGGTAGTAGTTGGGCTGAGTGTATCGAGTGGGCCTGCCTTCCACAGTATGGTGATTCGGCTGAGCTGATCGAGTGGGCCCGACCTTCACAGTGTGTTGGCTTGGCCGAGCATATCGAGTGGGCCTGACTTCTACAGGATGGTGATTCGACCGAATGTATCGATTGGGCCTGACCTTCACAGTGTGTTGGTTTGGCCGAGCGTATCGAGTGGGCCTGACTTCTACAGTATGGTGATTCGGCCAAATGTATTGAGTGGGCCCGACCTTCACAGTATGGTGATTCGGCCGAGCGGATCGAGTGGGCCCGACCTTCACATTGTGTTGGTTTGGCCGAGTGTATCGAGTGGGCCTGACTTCTACAGTATGGTGATTCGGCCGAATGTATCGAGTGGGCCTGACGTCTACAGTATGGTGATTCGGCCGAGCTGATTGAGTGGGCCCGACCTTCTCAACGTGTTGGTTTTGCCAAGCGTATCGAGTGGGCCTGACTCCTACAGTGTGGTGATTCATCCGAGTTTATCAAGTGGGCCTGACCTTCAAAGTGTGTTGATTCGGCCAAATGCATCGAGTGGGCCTGACTTCCACAGTATGGTGATTCGGCCGAGCTGATTGAGTGGGCCCGACCTTCTCAATGCGTTGGTTTTGCCGAGTGTATCGAGTGGGCCTGACTCCTACAGTGTGGTGATTCATCCGAGTTTATTGAGTGGGCCTGACCTTCAAAGTGCGTTGATTCGGCCAAATGCATTGAGTGGGCCTGACTTCCACAGTATGGTGATTTGGCCGAATGTATCGAGTGGGCCCGACCTTCACAACGTGTTGTTTTGGCTGAGTGTATCGAGTGGGCCTGACCCCTACAGCGTGGTGCTTTATCCGAGTTTATCGAGTGGGCCCGACCTTCAAAGGGTGGTAGTTGGGCCGAGTGTATCGAGTGGGCCTGCCTTCCACAGTATGGTGATTCGGCCGAGCTGATCGAGTGGGACCGACCTTCACAGTGTGTTGGCTTGGCCGAGCATATCGAGTGGGCCTGACCTCTACAGTATGGTGATTCGGCCGAATGTATCGAGTCAGCCCGACCTTCACAGTGTGGTGATTCGGCCGATGGCATCAAGTGAGCCTGACTTCGTTCTACATGGTGATGATTGGGCCGAGCTGATTGTGTGGGCCCGGCCTTCACAGCGTCATGAATTGGCTGAATATATTGAGTGGGCCGGGTGTATCGAGTGGAGCCGACTTCTACAGGGTGGTGATTTGGCTGAATGTATTCAGTGGCCCTGACGTTCACAGGCTGTTGGCTCGGCCCAATATATTGATCCCAGCTGACTGGGACATGGTCTGGGTCGGGACGAATGTCTAGTATGGGTTCTACCTGCACGGGGTGGTCTTTCCACCGAACATATTGAGTGAGCTTGATTTGTACAAGCTGGTCATTGGGCCGATTGCAGCGTTAGGGTGCGAGGTGGCTAAGGCGGTAGTTAGATCCGCTCTATCGAGTGAGTCTGTCTTCATTTGGGACCTTTGGTCCACAGGATCGATCTGGCCAGACCTAGGGGCGGTCGTGGTGCGTCCATTCACTCTTCTCACAATCGTCAGAGCGATGGTTCTGATAGGGTCTCACTTGGCCCGGGCGATCATGGCTGATACGCTCTGTGTCACGCTGACTTGCCACTGGACCGATTGAACCAATCCAGATTACTGGTCGGGCCGATTATACACCATTGGCCTATCACAGCCAGGGCAATGGTTTGGTCGAGAAAACTGCTAGAGCCTTACTGATGGTTCGGACGCCACTGCTGATAGTCCTTGCATCCGGAAGGTGGTGGTCGTGTTGATCGTATTGATGTGGTCTAACCCTGCCAGGGTGCAAACTCAGCCAATCATATGTCATAGCTCAGTCCACACAACCGATAAGACCTGGCTTGCCTAGCGCAGTGGTTAGCCATATTGTACCACGTGGGCCCATGTTAGTCTATGCGATTATTTGGTCTGAGTGTGGCGATAGGGCCTGTCCTTCGCAACATAGTAGTCCGTAGCAGTTGGGCCAATTGGCCCACATGCGGTGGGATATATTTGGTGCCGTACCGCTTCGGCTGGTGTGATCGATTTCCCCCCTCTTCTGTACGCTTGTATTTCGGTCGATGGAAGTTATTGTACCTGCGTTACAAGGTCTCGTCAGGCCGGTCACAGGCGGCATGTGGTCGGATGTCAATGATATGGACCGGCTAGCGCTATCGGTGCATTCCGGTCTGTCTCTTTGATCAATGGTTGTCATGCTGATGATGTCATCCCGGCCCCTTTTTGCTGTGACCAGGTGGCCATTCTGAAACACATCGGTATTACCCGGGTGCCTTATCAACCATCTCTTTCGCATCCTCGTTCTTCATGATGACTGTCCTTGGGTGCAACACCACAATTCCACCGCACTGGGCATTGGCCTTCGCGGATTCTGTTGCCGAGTTCATGGTTGAACGTTTCCAGCAAGAGCTCCTTCCACCCTCTCAGCGCTCCCAGAATCCAAAGCACCTCCCCCAAGTCAATTTGGAAACTCTCTGTGAGGCCCAACTGATGGTGAGCAGACTTGTGTCAGCCTATAAAAACCAAGGTAATTGCATCCTGACCCCCGAGAATCATAGAAATAACTTCATCCAGTCCGAATCTCTGACATTGACATCATTCGTCTCGCCGAAACTACCAAGCGAGGAAATTATATCCAAATACACACCGAGGCACTAATGCTCCCTGCCAATCCCACCCCATGGCAAGAGCTTCAGGAGCCAGCGTTGATCTTGGATCGGTCGGATAATGTGCTAGTTTGGTACCTGCCGAGCGCTGTCAGTCAGTCGAACCAGGTAACTAGCATATTCATTCGAACAATTAGCATGTTAATTGTGAAATAGATGGCAATATGGCAGAACATGAAAATGTTGCAAGAACCCTTAGGAAAGACTATTCCTGCCAGTCCCCCATCAGGGATCAACAACTGGCGCACCCATCCCGATTTGTTCCAAATGGATGCTGATTTGAAGGGCGCCGTCAATGTTTCTCCGGCTTGGTTTCAGCAAGGCCATACTGTGCGTTATCTGATTGATCCAGTACATTGTCCTGATGAGCTCCAATATATATATGCAGACAATAAGCTCGGACCCCGAGGCCTCAGCCCTATTGAAGGAACATCACGCTGCAAATGGAGTAAAGCAGTGGGTAAAGCAATCAAGGGACCAGTGGGCCATTCTTTCTGGGGCGATGGCAATAATGCATCCGGATATGTACGCCACCGGTTGAGAGGCTCTCGTGCAACTTGGAAGGTGGGCCACTGAGCGCGGTGAGACTGACGTGCAATCAGCATTGGCCATTTGGCCATCTATCTACAGCGTTGCATCTGTAATGGCGAACCGAGCGAGCGTAATGCATTTGGATAGCAACGGTCGGCCCCAGTGGCTGGACCTTTTGGTTACTGTCGGTGAGCATGAGGAATTAGACATGGTCCTCTCCACCCTTTGGATTCGGCTTCGGTACAATCCGGGGACGGTGGTAGCATTGCCCGGTCCATTGCTTAGTGTTGTGCCGGGCCCGGCCCGGCCCAAAAGCCCCGGTTTGGGCCCGGCTTTGGAGGGCTCAAGCCTAATGAAATTGAAGCCCAAGCCTTCATTGAGGGCTTGGTAGGGCCCAGGGCCTGGCCCGGCCTAAGCTGGGGCTTAGGCCGTATGATTGAACACTGGGACAGGCCTTGGAGCAACTTGAGTCGCGAGACGTCGAGGGCAATTTTGATGACACCGGATGTGATGGGAAGCGTAGTGATGGAAGTTATCGAGAGAAAGATCTACTCGAAAGTCGATACAATAATATCATTATCTGAGTCCACTATATCTACTTCTAAACCTTCATTCTCCTGAGACACAACTGCTTCTTCATCACCAAGCTCTACTGCATCTTCTTCACCAAGTTCTGACAACACCGAGGGATCAAGTGCCTCACGGAACAATAGATCTCGCCGGATGAAACATTTGAGGCATTGAAGTGCCTCAACAATGTCACCGCTGAGTCGATTGCGTCGTTTGCTGACAGTGATTGCCGACGATGAGAAAGCACGTTCGCTGGATACTGACGTCGCCATAACAGTGAGGTAGTCCCGAGCTAGTGAGCCCCAAACAGGGTACCTGGCAACATTGAGGCCCCACCATTGTACGATCGACATGCCAGGTGTGAGCTGATCCTTTGAGTTCAAGTATCCGTGGAATTCCTGAAGCCACGGTCGTTGAGGATCACCGTGCAACGAGGAAGTCATGGGAATGTTATCATCATCATCATCATCATCATCATCGTCAGACAGCTCTCGCAGCAATTGATTGATCTTGCCATATGCAGCGGTAGTCTTATGGGGCTTGGTTGGCTTCGTGATACTGACAGCACCATTCAGTTCTAAGTAGCGTTCCTTGTACTATAGTAAATCAGAACCGCGTTGATTATACTTGCAACAATGACGTACCAACTCTTCTGCGTGCTTCATTGCGTCGTCATACATATCAGCACCCCAGTACTTGCGTACATGATTGCCCTTTTGAACGGGGTCAAGCACTATAAATTGTAAGTGCCGCTGAGCCACCGAACTAACAAATATGAGAACGTACACATTGCCATTATATACGCGTCAGAGTCTGCAGTCTTCTCATAGTAGGTAGCTATTTTGTTGATCCCTGCTTTGAGCGCTCGCGAGAAATCGACGTATTCTGCCTTGGTACTTCGTGTAAGCCATGCCTTGTGTAATGATTCGAGAGCCGGGAGTGCGAGATGGGTGGCAGGGCCACAGTCAGAGGAGAATGATTGCTGGGCATACTCCGACTTGACAAGTAGGCCGAGTAACAATTTGACACGGGCCCATTCATTGTCCGTCAGTTGAAGATTGAGTAGTTTTTGACGTTTTTCGCGATCCTTCTCAGCACCAGCTATTTCGTGGACAAATGTATCGACATCCTGTATTCAAAAGTCAAACACACATTAAAATAGGAGACACTCAGACGTACCTCCTTGAGGTTTTCTGCACGGTCAAGCATCAAGTATGTCGACGACCACCTAATTGGCATGTCAAGAATGAGTTGCAACGGATGTTTGCGTGGCGGGTGGTCAGGTTTGTCTTGTAGTTGGATTGTTCGAAATAATTCTTTGCGTTTTGCTGATGAGCGCTCCTGGATGGTGGCGTCAGCATTCCTGATGACGTCCTAACCTATGATTGGATCACACCTTGACGGAAATTGATCGGACAACTCCTACTTCGTCACGCTGACCCCCACGCTCTGCAATTATATCAGCATCAGGATTCTTGGGGTCATATTCCTTCGATTCGCTGTAAGCACGGAGAAGGGCCTGTGTTGCCAGATTAACAATGTGAGCGAGGCAACTCCATATCTACGTCAGCACAATGTCGAATGGAATGGCAGATAAATGCTCACCGAACATGTCGCTTGCTTGCATTCCAGGGTTTGCCTGTCGCCTGCTCGATTCGTTTCGCGAATTCAGTCACCATTGTGTCCATATTAGTGGCGTTATCGCATGTAACGTGTCCGATCTGTGGAGGTAGTTAAGTACCAGTTAGAATGTCAAGATCAGGGGTGATTGACAATGGGTCATTACCTTGTGTGCGATCCCAAGCCGCTCGACAACCTTGTACAACGCCTGACCCAATCGAATGCCATTATGTGCGCTATTCATTTGCGTGAAGCCCAGGAGGGCAGTTTTCACCTCCCAAACACTTGGTGGGCCTTCCTGCATCCAAGAACCTGTGACCGCGAAGTACACATCTGTGTTGGATGCTTGCCATGCATCACATGTTAGGTTGATCCGTCCTTTGACAGCTTCACTCTAGTGCTACCGGGTTAGTTGTGGTCGACATGTAGCCATGCATGATGGTGATGCTTACCAATAGTTGCGATCGTAATTTGATCATGTGGTCTTTGAATGTATCGATGATTAATGTACGCGTATACTTCCGATTCGGGATCTTGACGCCATTGGTTGCTTGCGCTGCAACATCGATCATTTTCTTGAAGGACCGGTGCTCGAGAGCAGATATCGGCTTCAAAGTAATCAGCTCAAAATACATGTATGTAGAGAAGACGTACCTGATCAGTATCTACCAACCATTCAACTGCAGCGGCACGAAAGCGCTCATCGCTGTATTTTTGGGGGATAGGCTGAAGATGTGCGTCAAGTTGACTTTGATGGGCAGGTTGCATCTTGTCTTTCTGAGTTTGTTGGTCCTTCGGAAGCATAGAGACAAAATTGTTCTCGCTGGCCCATTTCAAATACTCTGCCTGATGATAGCGAGTCATCAGTGATCATTAGTAACACATTCTGACGGTGCGGGTACTTACCCGATGGCACGATTGCAAATGCCGGTGTAGCGTAGATACCTCAGCAACAAGAGGCTTCCTATGGTTAGCAAAATACATTAGTGTTACGAACTTATTATCTACAGTCCAAAGAAAGGAAAACATATGCGCAACACTTGCAGGTCCGACACTTCTTGCCATCTGTGTCGCGGATGAAAGGTTCGTCGAAAAAATTGTCGACATCGCGGCTGCGTTGCTCTCGACGAACCTTTTGAGGCTCGTCAATGTCTATGACTTGGATATCTGCAAGCAAGCCATCGGATGCGACAGCATCAGAGTGTTGTGCTATTGATGATCGGGCCCCATCTGCAACGATGTTAGTGTATGCAAGCTATTAGAGAGTAACTTACCATTGTGGTCAGCCCGAGAGGCTGCCGTTGCTACACGTTTCCCTGCAATGTGTTCAAATGTTGGTCAGTGAAGTGAGAGAGTTTGTCATACTGAGGTTGTACCTTTCCCGAGCCCAGATGATGGTCTTACCTCATCATCTGAGCCTGCATTGTTGTTGGGATTGGCCCTCTTGCGCTTTTGACCCAGAGTGTTGGAAGGGATGGGTGGAGGAGGGGAGGACTCATCGTCAGTTGCCTTGTGTGAAGGAAGTTCCGGCGTGGCTGCGTTGTCGGTATCTCTGAGCCTTGCAGATGGGACTGTAGCCCGTTTTGGTCGACCGGCTATGTTCTCTGAGTTCATTTCGGCTGTTATGCGAAGGAACCAAAAGGCTAAAAATTTTCTGGTGCGATACCAAATTACAAATCAGAATTACTAATACATTGACTAAGCAGGCCCCGGCCTAGGCCCCAGCCCATGGCTTGAGAAATCTGAAGCCCGAGCCTTAGGCCCCCTGGAGCTGTTGCTCAGGGCCTGGCTTGGCTCAGCACAAGAAGGCCTGGCCCGGCTCGGCTCAGGGCTTCTGAGGGCTCAAAGCCAGGCCTGGCACAACACTACTGGCATTGCTGCATCATGGAGTCGGTCATGTTACTGGAAACAGGGGGTCCATTGCATTTTATATGCGGCAGAGTGTACACGAACACATGGACATTGTCCGATGTAACTTTATGCATGTTTCACAGGTATCTACAGATTGCTAGATACTGTTGCGCCAAGCCATGTACTAAGATGCCAGTGTATTATATCAAATCTGTAACCTGCTCAAAGTCTCGAAAATCACCCAGGACTCCCTCATTGTTCTATTTGCAGTCTTAAGTTCCATCTTAGTCTGGCTTAGTTCGGCCAGCAATGCCTCCCGCTCGGCGAGCAATTCGGCCCTCCTTGCTCCTTGAATGGCCGATAGCCCACTTGATGGCCATAATCCCTGGTCTTATCAGCTTCGGGGTTACTATTAGCGACTCCACTACTCACTCAGAAGAAGGTTGTTGCTTCGGTAACAACTAATTCGGTGCGTCTGGATGTGTGATAATTGGGGACTGGAGTATGCCACCAAGCGTCTGGCAACCCGAATGGCTGAGTGTCCGAGATGGGCTCCCACTCTGAGGCAATTTCCTTTGCTATTGTCATGGCATTCCAGTCGGTGTCTGGCATCTCTCGCAGAGCCAGATAAAGAAGTCGCGTGTCCTTGATGTTTCTCAGTATGCTGGACAAGCAGGGAGGGGGACGTGGCTGAACTGCCTTGTCGGCGGCTAGGATGCCCACGAAATATAGGTACGAATCCTGCGAATGACATACAAATGAGCACACTGCAAATTGGAGAAATAAGTTATATCATACCACGTCAAAGGGCGGGTTTGTGAACCATCCCTCGGGCCAGGAGTCAGGAGGGGTATCTTGAAGGTGTCGGGCAGCGGCTTCCAAGCGGACCCCAGTGTAGTACAGGGCCATGCGCATGGCCGGTTGGTTATGTTTAATAGATTGAGAAGCTTGGGCTTGCATGATGGTGTTGAATGAGATGTGGTGTTACTTATATGACAACATTTTCTCACACGTCGGCTGCGTTTGACATTACTTAAGCAATCCATTCTGTTGTGTAGAACTTTGGCATCTCGGCTACATAGGGTATACATGGTTCTAGAACGGACTAGATATGTTCCTTGTGGCTCTCGCAGGGTGGTGGCTCTCCAAGGATATCTGACACTGATCCCAAAGCTGGCCATACATAGAACTTTGTCTGGCAGCGTAGGATGCTGCACCATGTTGCCCTTTAGTCTGGCTGTCCACAGCCAGATGGGTCCAGTCTTCTGCACGTTTATTGAAAAAATTGACGGTCCACTGAAATTCGGCCTTTAAGATCTCCACCTCCTCCCTCCATCGGTCCTTGGTGGCCTTAGCCCATAGCCAATGTACCTGATAAACTAGACTGTGATTTCGGCCGCGGCTCTAGCATCGGACAGAACTTATGTGACGTACATTCAGACATCCAATCACTTCCCTCGGTGTCTTTGGGTATATCCATGGACCAAAACCAGGCTAATTTATCATTCCGATGTCCTCGGGCATTCGGCATGGCAGCTGCAGCGCTGACCTTTAGATCCTCCGCTCTCAAAGGCTGATATCTACTGAGCATTGCATCGTCGGCGCCGAGGTGTGACATTGCCTGTCGGCATGCTCGGTAAATGGCTGCATGCCTGTTCAATATGGCATCCACGCCATGAACCTTGTCCCAGGCACGAGTTGTCTGAGCATGACTTGAAGCGAGCTGAACATTAGTCCTGAACAAGATGGCCTTATTTGCTAGAGATAGCCATATTTCATGAAGGGCATCATTGGCTTGACCAGCGCGCAATCTTATCTCCTGGTCCCGAAGCCGGTCAAGTCCGAGCCTCTTGCATCTTGCTAAACCCAGACTTGAAGGTATTGGTATTCTTGCTTGATCTGGGCATTGGCTCCCTATATCTTCCAATATCTCCTCGGCTATGGAATCGTCCTCGGCATCTGATTCGCCCGAAGAGGATTCATCGGAAGGATCGTGACCAAGATATACAGATGCCTCTGAGACAAAGGCTAAGATATCTGAACTCAAACGATCCACCCTGCGCGCCAATGCTAGCCGTTGGACGTCAGTGGGCCGCCGACCTATTTTACGCATTTCTTGCCCGAGCCCAATCTGAGCTTCTTGTATTTTGAGCCCCCTTGCCAACCATGTAGCCGTTCGGCCTTGGGTGCGATCACATGCCGGCATCGACTGAAGGAGTTCTAGTTCTACTGCATGGATTGTCGGTGCTATTATGAGGTCAGGACAATGTTAGGAGAGGTGGGGCTTCCAGCCCACCTTTCTCCAACCGAACATCAAAGATATCCATTGCCGATGGATCAGTGATTCTTGTTTCCTGCACCACACGCTCTTCCGATTCCCACATCTTTCGCTGCTCGGGGGATACTGTGGAGTCTAGATCAGTAAAGGCCGTCACTGCTGTCACTGCAGATCGGTTGGCCTTACAAAGCTTCCTCGCTAAGCTCTGGCTCATCCGAATCATCTTCATGAAATTGGAATCATTCATCTGGAAGTCAAGGAGCTCTTGGCGATGGGGAGTTGACATGCCACAGGCCGAGGGCGAGACAATATTTAAAACCGACCAGAGGGTCTCTATGATCTCTCCATCCACCCAGCCAGCTCCTGGAATGAAGAGAGGGGCATGCCAAGAGAAGCACTCGGCCCGATGTCCGTGAACATGCCATATCCCAATGCCAGGCACAATTTGGATATCTTGTGGTATGTCTATAAATTTGCTGTTCTTGACATGCAATTGGAGCTTTTTCATATAGGCGCAGTTGATATCATAGAAGTGGATGATCCGGGTTATGTTGCTCATATTGTATCGGATGGCATTTGCAAAGGAGTAATCCATGTTTACCTGGCTGTGCAAATGTTATTGTTATTCCAACTGTCCAGATCATGAAGGCTCCCTACCGCTCTCCCTTTTGGAAGTCAACAACAGAATGGGGGATGAAACAGCCATGCCGGGCACAAGCCATACCGCTGATTCCTGTTGATTCGAGCTTTCCTCGGCTTGTATTAGCCTGGTTGACAGCCCGATGATTGTTGCAAGTTGATCTCTGTAAGTGCATGAACCATGGAAGATCGAATATTATTTGCACATCATACTTACCTCATGGGCGTGATGGGTTCCCTTCAGGTATGCCTGGTATTCTGACCGAGTCATATACCCATGGCCATCCATGAGCCATATCTGGTTGTCCGGGCATTTCTCATGCATGTGCTTGGCCTTGAAATTCCCATCCATAATAAATGTCCGACTGTATTTCGGTCTGAAGATATCATTGTGAGATGCCAAGACACGCCGATAACCGACCGACCATCGGCCGATGTGCTTACTCTGATAGCTCATTCTGAGAAGGATTGCAATTTACCCCTGGCTGAGGGCATGCCGGACAGAAGAGGGCCAGCTTGCCTTTCTGTGGAGTGCAGGATCTATGTCCAAAGCCATTCCATTTTAGGAGCTTAAGGAGTCGCCACTTCCGCGCTACCCTTAGCAATTCTCGGTACCGATCCTTTGCCCTAATTAGGGACTGGGCATGCAGTGAGTGATTCCGACTTACTGGAACTAAGTGGGGGAACACATTTGAAGTGATCCGTCGCAGCTTGCTGAAGTAGTTTGATCCGGAGGTACCACATTCGAGGTTGTCCTGTATGAAATCATCCAGCACATGAAAGGTGAATGCTGTGCTCGGCCTTTGCAGAGTCGCTGGAAACAGCCTCCCCCGAAGCAGTTGTTGATGGACTGGTAGAGATCCAGGGCAATGGCAATAATTGACAGTAATGAAATGAACTCCGGTGACATCCACAATAGTGAGATAGTCAGAGTGTGAAGGGGGCCGAAGATGAGGAGGGATACATTCTTGATCCTCATCGATCCACTCCTGATCATCCATCGGCTGAGGGCCAGCTCAGTGACCTGCACGAAATCAATATCGTGCTGAGTCCTGATATGAAAATCATAATTCCAGACCAACCCATGGCTGGAATATTCTTATATTTTATACACAGGTAGCCCCTTGTGTAAGCTACCTGTCTACCAAGTTTCACCTTGATAGCTTTATTCCTTCCAGAGATATTCCTAAATCTCTGATGATATCCAGTCTATTACCCTTTACTACCC
>JBBPJO010000422.1:0-12741 GCA_038088815.1 Boletus nobilissimus | reverse complement strand
GACTTCAACATAGATGATTTGCAGGAGGTAAATGGTGGTGATGTTCACAGGGCTGAAGAGGATATTGACGAGGGTGAGGGTGACTTGGAGGGTGAGGGTGAGGACGAGGGTGAGGACGAGGGTGAGGGCGAGGATGAGGAAGTGGCTGAGGATTGGGTATCTGATGCTGATGCTGATATGTACTAGAATGTGATTCCCCGATGTGCTCGACAGTGATGGCTGTTGAGAATATACCCGAGTTGGAATGTTATGCTATGTCGTGTGATTGCTCTGCTTTCTGTTGGACTATGTGGTATATGTTGGGTATATGAGCTATTACATTGCTCGGATCTGTTAGGTCTATGTAGTGATATATCACTATCAGCATTACTATGTAGTGCTAAGTACTTGGGGGAAGACAACCGTGCAATACAGACAATGTAGCACTATGTCGTGGGAGGATTTTTCCTGATGTTCCCGTTCCGCCGCAGTTGCCTTATTTGGACTTCACTGCCTGCGGCATAACCTTTCTATTTATATCTCGTCATGACTCACATTGACTCTATTGCTGCGCACTGAGTCATACTTTAGTTACTGCGGATGCTGCGCATCCTTTCCTTATTTAGAAGGGGCCTACCATATATAAGGGCGCTCTCTCGCCCTCCTGTATTTTCCTAAGCTAGTTCTACGCAATACCAGTGTAGTTTCTAGTGACCACCGAGTCTAGCGAGATTCCTAGATAGGTGAGACCAGCTTAGGCTTCGCGTCGTCTCGAAGCTCAGCATCGTTCCTTGAAGATCCTCTTACTCGCTCTCCCTTCTTCATGCGTGAACTCTTTATTGTATCGCAGCATGCTACATCACTACTACGCTGTGCATTACATTGAGACTCCCCAATGTGAGTAATATCACACATATAATTATGCTTGATTTGCTCATATGCATGTTCTCTAGTGCCACATTTGAACACTATCAACAAGCTGAGGTATAGCCACAATGCATTGTTCCAAGCCCTCCAGAATCATGTAGGGAATATCGAGTCCTGGTCGATGATCAGGGTTGAAAATAAGATGGGCGGTGGTGTCTTCTGGGACAATGGGAAGCTTCAATGGGAAGCAGCCTACTGAAGGGGCCATAACAGGCTATACAGTCACTTTGATGCAAGGAAGGGGGAGGATTACTGTGAAAATCTGATGCAATTTTACAAGACTCACCATTGATGCATGATTGAGTTTACGAAGGCTGGTGTACTTCGGTTGATGCATCATGGTATCTGGCGAAGGTTGGCCACACGATTTGAGTTGATGCATGACTCTTGCGGCACCATCCTTGGTGATCCAATCTGCACTGATGCATCAACTGCCATGCATCACAGTATCTGGTGAAGGTTGGCCACACGATTTGAGCTGATGCATCACTACGGACTCTTGCACCGCCCTTGGCGATCCAATCCACACTGATGCATCAACTGCCGACGGGTCACCTGTTTGCCACCACACTGACAACACTACTGTTATACATCATACTATCTGGCATGATTTGAGCTGATGCATCACTAGGACTCTTGCACCATCCTTGGTGATCACTGATGCATCAACCAGCAAGTCCCCTGTTTGCCACTGCACTGATGACACTGTGACTGTGGTTATGCATCATACTATCTGACAAAGGTTGGCATGATTTGAGCTGATGCATCACTAGGACTCTTGCACTGTCCTTGGCGATCACTGATGCATCAACCGGCGAGTCGCCTGTTCATGCGCCACCACACTGACAACATACCCTGCTCAGACTCCCAATTGTAGCCTGATGCATGACTCTTGCAACACTGTCCTCGATCCAATCTGTACTGATGCATCAACCGGCGATATTCCTCCCCTCATTGGCACTTCCTACTCCCTCATTGGTGCACTAATCCAGGACGGGTGATGCATCAATCAATTTATCAATTTATAGCTTTTTGACCCATGTAGCAAAGCATTATAGTCTCTCACTCGTTTATTTTCCATATTCTGACTGGGTACGTGAATCCCATGCAGACCCAAGTGATGAATTGATTGGTTTATTATAGATCTGGCTTCTCCGCCCATGCAGTGATGTGTCACTGTATGCCGCTGGCTTTCCTGAGATCACTGGCTCACCCAAATCCCGCACAGGTGATGCATCAATGGATCTTTCTTTTGTAGACCTGGCTCCATCTGGGTAGTGGTGCATTGTATCCTCCTGCTCATTGGTTCTGTTCCTTTGCGAATCCATGATGTATCACTTCCTGATTTGGTAATTTGTAGATTGGGTTCTTGTCAGACGACCCAACCCATGATGCATCAAATCTATTAAAATCAATGTTTGTCCATTTCTGCTCGTGATGCATGAATCACCTAATTAATCATCCTGTAGATCATGCTACTTGGTGTGTAGACTGATGCATCAGTCTTACAGTTTATACTTCTATTGATCGGCTTGATCACGGTAATGCATCAGATCTATTGGCACATATCCTCCCATTTGTTGGTGCTTCAAGTTTCTATTCTATTGGTGATGTATTACTGTCTTAACTTATTATGTTTTAGACCAATGGTGTTGTCATAAGGCCAGGGGCTGTTGCACCCTCTGATGCATCACAATTACATGTACATATGTGGTGGGGCACTGTGTTCTTACCTGCCCATGTTTATAGCCCACTCATGCACGCCTTAGATACTGTTACGGTTTACGAGGGGGTACACTTTTCCACTACGCTTTTCTTGTTCACTCGCCTTCTAGTCTCGTTCTCTTCACCGTACACGGTTGTATTCGTAATGGAGTTATCCTCGATTATACCAGATATGTTTCCCGATCTCTTTTCCTTGTTGTCTCACACGGTGCCCCGCCTATACCTTATTTAGACTTACTTCCCGTTCCGCTGCAGTCGCCTTATTCAGACTTCACCGCCTGCGGCATAGCCTTTCTATTTATAGCTCGTCATGACTCTTCATGACTCGTTCTGACTCTTAGTGACTCTTATGCTGCACACCGAGTCATACTTTAGTTACTGTGGATGCTGCGCATCATTTCCTTATTTAGAAGGGGCCTACCATATATAAGGGCGCTCTCTTGCCCTCCTGTATTTTCCCTAAGCTAGTTCTACACAATATCAGTGTAGTTTCTAGTGACCACCGAGTCTAGCGAGATTCCTAGATAGGTGAGACCAGCTTAGGCTTTGCGTCGTCTCGAAGCTCAGCATCGCTCCTCGAGGATTCCTCTACTCGTCACTCGCTCTCTCTTCTCTACGCGCAAACTCTTCTTTGTATGCAGCACGCTACATCACTACTACGCTGTGCGTTACAGATACATAGTGGTTGTTTTGCATGTGCACGGCTGTATGTGCACAAGCTTCTAGTGCCCCAGCACTCATTGTAGCATGGTAGACAAGCTTTCTCAGACTAGCAGTTGCCCATACATGGATTGAACTCATTCCATGTAAATTTCGAACATGTGTACTTTCAATGTATGTATTTTAATATAGCAACAAGAATCAAATGACATTAAGTAAACAATGGAAATACTATGTGATCAAAGAGAACCTCAATTCGCCTTTTTCCTTGAAACACGGGAGGTCAGAGTGCAGAAAGAACACAATCCACGTAAACCTACCTCTTCTTTGCTCCCTTGATACACTCTTCAGGCTGGTGTTGACAAAGACTGGCTGATTTGTTCCAATTGCATCTGCTATGGCATTCCGTTTGGACTGCACAGGGACGTGCTTGGATGTGCAGGTCTCAGACGGAGCAGAGATACAAGCCTTTTTGGTGACAGGTACCCTGGCGGAGGTGGTCGTCTCAGCAGAAGGTGCTGGGTGGGGGTGATTTTGTGGCTGTGGCTGGACACTTGATGCTGTAGCAGATGCATCGTGAGTCATCTGAGTACCTCCTACTGGCTGGTGCTCGAGGGGCATGGCTGCTTTGTGTCTGACCCTTGGCTTCCGACCAGACTTCACAGTCAATTTTTCCAAGGAAGGTGTTCCTTGTTGCTCAGATGTGTTGGAACTTTGAGGGCCATCTGTTGCACCAGTAGGAGCAGATGGAGTTGCCATCTCTCCTGGTGAGCGGCACTTGGGAGGTGGAACTGCATTACCCTTGGCTCTTGGCTGTGGGCGGGACTTGGTGGGTTTTGGCTGAGATGGAGTCGCCATCACATGTCCATTGGGTGGAGATGGGGGAGGGACAGCTGGAAGGCGAGGCCGGTCTGGACTTGGATTGTTTGGAATGGGGAGAAGTGGAAGGAACTCAGCATTAGAAACAGCATTCACATCACCAAACTGAGTGGAACGGAGGTCAGAGAGTGGCGGAGTTCCAGGTGGATGCAGCCCAATCCCAGAGAAGTCCCAGCCATGTCTGGAAAGGTCGGCAGTAATCTCCCTCATGGCAGCAGAGAATGAAATGCTATTGGCTGGATCATTGTAACTGAAGTTGCCTGAGACATACCCATTCCCTGAATACCAGCTCCTGCTACCTGACGCAAATGTTGAGATTGACTGTACTGGTGCCAGTTGGGGAATGTTGCAGGCTGCCTGAGAACTGAGGTTGATGCCAAGATGAGGCTAGACAATTGTTGAATGAATGAGTGGAAAGCATGTGGGAGACCAACCTGAAAACCGATTGCGGCAAGATCCTGTGGCTGCATTGATGGATTGGGAGAAGGCCCGGCAGTTCCTGATTGACGCCATGTCCCAAATGATACATTAAGGCCATTAAAGGATTGGGACACGTTGCTTGCAACCTATAAAAGAGGTTGAGTTTGAGTATAAAATATGAATGATTGAGCCTACCTGCCACTGGTCTCCCTCGATGATGGTTGCTGCATACTCCTGACCCCCTTCATCCATTTCCTCACCTTCATCATCTGTGCCTTCATCTCCAGCCCCGCATTGGTTCTTGCTTTCTGGACCACCACCCTCCTCGGTTTTTGGGCTCTCCATACCGTCGCCTGAGTCCTCGATGGCAATGTTGCCATTACCACAGCCCTTGTCTGCTGACAGGACTTCTGACGTTCCCTCACTCTTTGTAGGATTGCGCAACTCTGGAGCTACAGAGATGTCATCAACAGATACAAGGTGAAACAAGGAAGAAACTCACGGAATATAGTCTCAGCATACTCCTGGAATGTGACAAGCATGGCATTGCTCTCTTTTGGGAAAAGGGACGGGAAGGTATGTCCAGAAGGGGTCATATCAGGATGACAGCTGCAGAGATCATAAGTGGAAGGCTGTGAAGTACAGGACAAAGATAACCTATGAGATTGATGAAATATCCCAGTTCCGTGAAGGATCTGGACCAGCACAGACAAAAGATATGGCAAAGCGTGTGCAGTGTTTGACTAGTTTGGCCACCCTCATGAGCATGTAAGGGAGGTCATCAATGGCACTATAGAATGGGTAAGTCCAAGCTGAAGATATCATAGCACGACACTCACCATTTTACCTCTGCAGGGTCAGTTTCTTCCTCACCATCTGAGTCGCATGTGGCCTTGGAAATCTTCTCCTGCATCTCGTACATGAGTTTGATTTTTTCCTTGATTTCACCGTCCTATGATTCCAGTAGCTCCTGAGTGTATTTGCGGACTGCAGTCAGGTTATTCCCAAAGGCAGGAATAGTACCTGCTTGTTGCTCAGCGGTGATTTGAGGCTTGATTCGATCGTCGTAGTGCTTGAGCATATAGAGCTCTGTAGGCGTATGGATGTGTGAACCTTTTGGTGTGACAATCTTCTCAAAGACAGAGGATTTCTTCTGTTGCAGGCAGCCCCTTCACGATGTAGAAAATAGGATAGAGAATAATGGAATATAATCCCAGGGTTTCTACAGCACCAGCACAGACTTGTGTGGAAAACTCACAAGACCTTTCCGTATGGGAGAGGAGGAATAGACTTGAGGTGGTTGGGTAGATGTAGTGGAGTAAGACTCAACACTGAGATCAGAGGAGAGAACAGTGATGTTCGGTTATATTTACCAGGCTGTAAGGCCTGGTTTATATACATGTAAGACATGTTTGTACTTGTGTACTCCTATACTATGTATGGTAAATAGAAAGTTGTACCATAGAACCCTATGGAACGTCATGGAAGAATATGTCAGCAAGTATGATGTATGCCAAGACACGATAGGTAAGCTATCGGCCAGTCTTACTAAGTATGAGTAATCATTGACATGTCATATCAGAGATAAGGATCTAGACTGTTGATAAAAAGATAAGAGAAAGGCTAGACCTTTAGTCACTGATTCTCAACACTCCTCCTCATGGAGATGATTTGTAAGTCAAGAGTTTGACTCCCATGTGTAATGATTCAAAACGATCTGCTGGTAGATTCTTGGTAAAGAGATCTGCAAGCTGCTCTTGAGTTGGAACATAGAAGAGTTCTATCTTCTTGTGTTCTTCTACACATTCCCAAATATAATGATGTCGGACTTCAATGTGTTTTGTACAATGTTCCTGAGCAGGATTACTTGCAAGAAATATGTATAGCACCTTGATTATCTATGAAAAGTGGAACCTGTGGTAAGGAGAATCCAATTTCATGAAACAAGGACTTGATCCAAGATATCTGTCGAGCAGTATTAGACATCGCCATATACTCTGCCTCAGTACTGGAAAGAGCTATTGTCTTTTGTCTTTTAGACACCCAAGATACTGGACCATCTGCAAGAAAGACAACCATGCCTGTAGTAGATCACTGGGTTTCAAGATCAGTTGCCCAATCCGAATCTGAGAACGCCAAAAGTCCAGATGACTTTGACCCATTAAAAACCAATGCAAGATCCTTGGTGGATGCCAAGTATTGTACAATGTATAGTGCATGGTTTAAATAATCCTCAGATGGATTTGCAGAGAACTGGGACATCTTGATAACAGCGAAGGCAAGATCTGGTTGAGTTCCTAGCATGATGTATAAGAGAGAACCAATAACAGATTGGTACTGCGAGCAATGATCGTGTGTTAATTCATGTAGCATGACTTGAGGATTGTAACCTGCTGGTAATGGAGTGCAACAGGATTTTGCATTCTCCATTTGAAAACACTTGACTACCTTTTCAGCATAGCTGATTTGGTCCAAGACTAGAGTTTGGTTTTTGCGATTACGAGTAATACGCATTCCCAGATACTCTGTTGCAGGTCCAAGATCTTGACATTCCCAAATCTTCATGAAGGATTTCTTCTTTCCTTGGAGGAGTTTAGGGTTAGAACCCATAAAGAGTACATCATCAACATAGATGACAGTGATGATCACATCTTCTCCTGAGAACAAAAAATAAACACCAGGGTCAGCTTTCGATCTGGTAAAACCTAAACCCAATAAAGATTTATGTAGTTCTTTGTTCCATTGCAAAGATGCCTGTTTCAAGCCATAGATGGCTCTGAGAAGGCGACAAACTTTGTTTTCCTGGCCTTTAACAAGATAACCTTCTGGTTGTTCCATGAATAACTCCTCCTCAAGTTTGCCATATAAGAAAGCTGTTTTGACATCGAGAGCCTCGATATCCCAGTCTTTCATAGCAGCAAGAGCTAGGAGTAATCTGACAGTCTCAAAGCATGCGACTGGAGAGAAGGTTTCTTCGAAATCAATGCCATGGATTTGAGTAAATCCTTTAGCGACAAAGCAAGCCTTTTTGTGACCGTCACTTTTAACAGCGAATACCCATCAACCTTTTATGGGTTTTCAACCTTTGGGAAGATCAACAAGTTCCCATACATTTCATTCCTGGAGAGAGCTTATTTCCTCATCAGTTGCTTTTCGCCATTCAGTTTGCTCATCAGCTGATAATTTGTTGATGTCCTTATAGTGTGTAGGAACATCTTTGGCGCCAAAAGCGTGTGCCATGATCTTAGTCATGAATGCATTTGAAAAATTAACTGTGGGATCATCATCGTCAATATGTGCATCAGGTAATGGAAGCTCATGTGGATATGGCTCCTCCTGCATCTGAACATCAGGTGTAGGTGGTTGAGGTTGAGGTTGTGGAGGAACTCCCCCTCTTCCTTGTTCCATTATATTACAGACAAAATCTCTTTCATTCCTGATTGCATTTTTGATCTCCACTGGAGACTTGACACCATAAATGGAATCAGGTCTAACGACAGGTTGTCGTACCCGTGTGGATCGTCGATAATCACACTTGCCTCTCGGATGATTCTGATTTGGAGGTGGAAAAGGATGAGGTGCTTTGGGTGGAACTGCAGGTTTTGGTGATCTCTGCTGCTGTGGAGGATCCAAAGGAGGTTGACGACCTCTTTGAGGTTCTGGAGGTTGCTGGGGCTCCGGGGTCGGTATCCTCGGCGGTTGTTGGGGAACTGGCCTATTACCATTTGGTTTTTCAGCCTGTTTATCTTGTTGTGGGAGAAGATCATCATCTTCATCTGATGTATCTTCTAGGTCATCCAGCTGTTGGACATTGTTTCGAATAGGAAGTTTGTCTGATCTATTATCAGGACAATGTGGAAAGACTTTTTCATCGAATGTGGCAGTGGAAGAGATGATAACTCTCTGTCGTTTTGGTGACCAGAAACAATATCCTTTTGTTCCATGTTCATATCCTATGAAGGTCATAGCTTCGGATTTTGGTGATAATTTGTTGTCCCGAATGTCCTTCGGTATGAACACATAAGCTTGAGTTCCAAAGACACAGAAGTAAGAAACATCCGGTCTCTTTCCATTCCATAATGTGATGGGTGGTTTCCATTGTAATCGTCTCATTGGTTGGCAATTATATATGTGCAGTGCAGTTTCAACAGCATCCTGCCAAAATGTAGGTGAAAGGCAAGCATGATGTCTTATAGCTTCAGCCTTTTCCAATATGGTGCGATTGAAACATTCAGCACAACCATTCTGCTGAGGGTTATGAGGAATGGTCTTCTGATGCTCAATGCCATGTTCGACAAAGAAATCTTGTAGATCAGAAGCCATATATTCTCTCCCTCGGTCCAAACGGAGCTGAAGCAAAAGTTTCCCTAAGTGCTGCTCTGCCCAGAAAACCCAGTCCCGAAAAGCAGATGCAGCATCAGACTTCTTTGCAAGGCAAACAATGGAAGCATAACCACTAAAATCATCAAGGAAGGTCATCATCCAATGCTTCCCAACACGAGAGCAAGTAGGAAACTCGCATAAGTCCGTGTGGACTAAAGCAAGGGGTGAAGATGACCTGGAAGAAGAAATAGAAAAAGGGCACTGATGCACCTTACCAAGCTGACAACCCCAACAAGAGGTGGTAGAAACCTTAGTGGAAACAGAAGGTAATCCATCAATAAAGGAGGATCCGAGACAGAACACGTTATCAGAACAGTGTCCAAATCAGAGATGCCACAAAAGATGGGAATCTTTCCCAGACAAGGCAAGACAAGCAACAGACAGCAAGACTGTAGAAGTCTATACCCAACGAAGCTTGTTATGATCTGATGTGGGATAACCCTGCAATATCAAATGTCCTTGCATGTCCTGAACCTGGGTGGTGGTACCAATAGTGCATCGAAATCCTTGGGAAACTAGGCCCACAATGGATAGTAACCAATGCTTGATTCCAGGAGCATACCAAACTCCTGTAAGAACCACAGTTCGTTCTTGTTTGCCATTGAAATGTTGTAGTACCACTGTTCCTGGCCCATACATAGGAACCAGAGAACCATCGGCAACTTGACACATCCTTTTGTTATCTTGCCATGAGGAGAAATCATCCAGGAAAGGAGTTAGGTGGTTGGAGCAACCAGAATCCACCATCCATTTATCCCGATACTCAGATTTCTTAGAATCACTCACAACATAGCAAGAACGATATCCATCATATTCATCACTTTGGAAGTATGTAGGATCAAAGTAGCCCATGTTGTCGTCATGTGAGTCATTCCAATCTAGGAGATGACCTGGAGCGACACTGGATTTCCACTCCCCTGTGATCAGATCCCGATCCGGATTCCCATAAAAACCATAGCCTGAATGAAACAAAACATCTTTCACTTGCTTCTTCTTTTTCTTCAAGTTCCACCTGCTAGCTGGTACCTCAATCTGCAGAGTGGATTCAGAGGACCCTTCCTTGAAAGGATTGGTCAGAAATGCACGGTATTTTTGAGATGGGTTGTTCCCCATCACTACCATCACCCCAATCAAGGCACTCTTCTTCAGGATCAAAAGTCCTGAGATCCATGACCTGTTGAGTTAAACCTTTACAGCGGTTTTCAATTGAATGCGGAAAAACGCAAAACCAAATCTTGCTCTCGGCGGCTGCCGGGAAGGACCCCAGATGTACCCGTTGATTACTACTCCCTAGTATTAGCGTAAACAACCCCAAACCTAGACTGTCACCACAACGGCTGCCATGCTGCCTCGTTGAGTCTCAGACGACTTGAAGGCTCACATACCAGTCTTGTATCAAGAAGGCTTTCCTGTCAAGTACATCTGCCATCTCCTTGGGGTCAAGAAAACACTCGTTTACAACATACTCAAGCTCTACAAAACCTACCACTCCACGACCAATCTCTTCAAGTACTCGTGCCATATTGCTCGCCCTCGCTCACTTTCCCTTACTGATTTCCTATTCCTCGCCGAAACAGTGGAGCATTGTGGTTTGCTTTACCTTGACGAGTTGCAAGATGAACTGCAAAACAAGTGTGGCATTGATACCTCACTTTCCACACTCCTGCGTGCTCTCCAACAGCTTGGTGTCAGTCGCAAGGTTGTCTCGGCTCATGCCAGTGAACAGAACAGTGAAGCACGTGCACGCTATATGAACCGCATTGCCGAGGAAGCCCCAGATGCCAACATGCTTATGTTCGTCGACAAAGCTGCAAAGGATGAATGGACATTGTTTTGCAAGTATGGTCGCTCCCACAAAGGAGCTCGCTGCATCACGGGGAAGAAATTCGTCAGAGGCTTGCGTTACTCAATTATTCCAGTTATCACGCTTGACGGAATAATCACATATGACATTGTGGAGGGTCCTGTCGACAATGAGCGGTTTGTGACATTTCTGAAGGAACATGTGGTACGTTGTACCTGGTTTCAACTTATCTGATCTGCTTATGTGGTACTCAATACAGATGCCATTCACCAACCCTTACCCGGGTCCTCGTAGTGTCCTAATAATGGACAACTGTCGTATCCACCATGGTGAACAAATCCGCAAATTGGTCGAGGATGACAATCGTGAGTTTCCGTTTCAGACGTCTGCTGTTGATACTGACATGGCAAAGTCTGCAAGCTCATTTACCTCCCGCCGTATTCACCTGACTACAACCCTATCAAGCAAGCATTTTCAACTATCAAAGCCTACCTCCGTCGCAATCCCAAGGACTCATCGTTGATGTCTATTGTGTCTGCTTGTCAGAGTATCACACCAGACAAGGCAGAGGGCTACTTCAGGTCGTCTGGATACATAGCATAGCACCATGTATTACTTCCTTACTGTTTGTTGTATGGTATCGCTATACATGGATTCATTGACAATGTATGCTACCACACATTACTAGAGTCCGTATTAGTAGACCTGGAATGGATCGTCTGCTTCATCCATGGCGATCTCATCAACAACGAAACCACGCGGAACGGGAAGCCATTTCCCTTGTACATCACAATGATAGCAAAGATCATATTCCCCTCTGATCCCGTCAGCATCGTCATCTGGATGTATGGGTGTGCCAGAAAATGCGCACCCACCCCCACCATGAAATTTCTTCTTGTAAAAAACACTCTTTTTCGCGGGTGGGGGTCCATCACTGTTGCCTGTATCACTTCGCTTTCTTTTCGCATCTGGTCCATTCCACCAGACTTGGCTGCCTCATTGCAATCAGATTATATCACCAGCTGGGATGCCAATTTCCAGAAGTAACTTCTCGCTAGCAAATGACAGGACATCTGGGCCAAGCTTGTGCTGCTCAAGCACAGCTTGATACTCGTTTGCATCCTCGATATGAAGATGCATCTTGGCATATTCCAGAAAGCGCGACAACTTTGAGGGTGAGGGAATAGGTGGTGATGGCACTGGCTGGGGTATTTCGGGTGTCACCTGTCGAGTCGCGATAGGTCTGTGCAATGCAACCGCTGTAGGCTCAGCTGGCTTTTCATGCATACACTGGGTCATGGGTGAACGGAGCAACCCCGACTGCATGATCGACTGTAGGAGCATAGCCGACACTAAGGAGGTAACATCCATAGAGGAGATGCCAGCCGGAGCCACCGGTGTTTGAGTCTGTGCCTTGCACGCTGAATGGAGAAGGGGGGCCTTCTTTGCAAGGTTGAATGATTCAATACTTGGCGGGATATCAAGAGTCGCCAGCCCATCATCCTATAAATATGATATGCAGCCTGTTTCGATATATGAATCACCACGACAGTGCTTACCATTGCATGGCACCAGTTGAGGACCATGATTGGTGTCAGCTGGAATGACCCGAGTGGTCCATTATACGTCAGGCTCCCATCATGCTCATTTCTGTACTTGGTCTGAAGCTTCTTGTGCAACCGTACCATCTGGGCATCAAGCTGGTTAGCCTTGCTCGTACGTGATTTCGGCTTGTAAACATCAGTCAACATACTAGTAGAACCATCTGATTACTTATGCTGTAGCTTTCACTGATGCTGGAGACGGACTCACTTCCAGACCTAGTGTGCTTTGCTCACAGTGCCTTCTCGATTTTGTGCTTGTCGACAAGAACTCTGACAATACTCGGCTTCTCCTCAATGATTTTCTTGACCATCTCATTGTAATCAGCAGCATCATCCACATCGATTGCATCGCTGATGCGT
>JBBPJO010000421.1:2038-12789 GCA_038088815.1 Boletus nobilissimus | reverse complement strand
GCATCTGGGGTAACTGCAAATCTTGGATATAGTCGGATATATTCAGCATGCCAGTGTAGGGTTCGAGTTCTGAGTGATTGAAGGGATTATGTGCGAGGCCCCCGGGGAACGCGCCAAAACCGTATGGCGCATAGTAGGGATTGAACCTGGTACCCATCAGAAGCTTCTCACAGCTAGCGTCCGAGGAAGTTGACCCACCACTCTGGAAGCGAATAGTACGTCCCACGGTGCAGGTGGGGTTTCTCAGCCTTTGCTGTCTCCATGAGTTCTTTAAGAAAGTCGCGGTGGGGGTCGAGGTGGACGCTACTTCGGTGCGTCGTGTTCTTGGTATCAAACAAGGAATACCCGTCGTGATGTTTCTGCGTAGGACGTCAAGATGGAAGAGGACGTATGACGCTGCAAAACCTCCACAGACCGTGACAAAGACAAAGTATTTTGCACCAGCTTCGTCGACTAAATCCAGCCAAGCGCTTGCGTTCCAGTGTCTTGCTGTAAAGTTTGCCATAAAGTCATCGTGAGCAGTGTCCTAGGCAATGTTTAATCTATGCTTGGCCCTAACCTATACACGATTCCTTACCGGCCCGTAGTTTTCGAGATGATAGTTCCAGGTAGGATTACTCGAATCCGGCGGGTTATGTAGGCGCCAGCTGAACACATAAGCCAAGAAACTAGAATGCGAAGCCACAGGCACGTACTAATACCACTCGGCATAGTTCCATGGTGGACCCTGATCGTCGCGTAAGCAAGGGAATCATGAATCAACAAGACAACCTACGTAAGCTGGGACGCTATAAAGACCCCAGTGGAAGCTAGCACGCGTGAGTGGCTGGTTGTCCATAGCATCTCGTATGCTACTCACAATATCCCATACTTTGCTTGGTTCCACTAGAACCCGAGTCAATGCAGTCACGTGACGGTGAAGACAACAACTTACCCAAGTTGGCGTTTCATGGGTAGACAGCACACTCTCATCAGCTGTCCATTTCTGCCGGAGGGGAGTGATCGGCCATCCCGACGACGTCGCGACCACATTTCCATCAGAGTCCTTGATGTGGATCGTCGCATTACCAGTACCATTGTCGTTCAAGACGAGCACATCGAAACGCGCCTGATCCGCCGGCACGAGACGATGAACCACCCCTGGCACCAGTGTTGTAACTCCTTCTCCAGTCACTTCTACCTCGTATTTCAAGTGAACCGACGCGTCTGGGGATGCCGCAAGGCTTCCTGGTAAGAGATTTGCCAAAGTGATGGCGACCGCCTGAGCACGTTGCCCATTGACCTCTTCCCAGCGCGTGCTAAACTGCACAGTGCGAATCGAAAGCTCAGGGCCGGTCGGTGCACCAGACGGGACAACGGACGGTGTAATAGATATGGCAAAGACGTGGAGCCTATTCCCAGCGTTCGCAGTGTATGGGAGCGTGATGCTCTTCAACGGGACGCGTGAAGAGACAGAGACAGAAGTTTGGAAGATGTGCGACGAGTTCCAGTTCTTCGAGGACCCATAATCATCAAAGTGGTAGGGGCTGATTGGAGAATGGCAATCAATATGGCAACAGAGAATGGAAATTATGATGATAGAATCACGTTCGGATAGCGGCCCAATTAAGAGTTGCAATCCTCCACCAATTCCTTCCTGTGACTGTAGTGGAACATTGAAGCGATGACAACGAGGTAGTGGGGTTTTCAGCTTACACAAAAGGTCTGAGACAGAGTCATCCGCATAGTTGAGATAAAACGTGTGGTCGTATTGGTCTGATGTGGACAATTCGTGAGCCAAGCTAATTGGCAGGCTATACCTACTCACCGTCGGACCCATCTCCAGCGTATAGGAGATGAAGTTGGTGGGCATAGGTCATGTTGGGAAACTCAATGATCTGTCCGTCGGAAATGACATTGTCATCACCCACCCCCCACTTGGCTGGGAGGTTATACTAGGGTATAGATTCAGTCCTCCCAAAGCTGTCTGAAAGAATGACAAGATTGACCCTAATGCCGTCCAAAGTCCAAGGTCCTGCAGGGAGATACTCTGCTGCATACGTTGAGCCCATCTTGTTGAAATTACCGGTGGCACCATCGATAGACGCGGCTTGATTGTCGATATAGCTCGACACTGAGACCGGTGTCGAAGGAAATGGGACGAGAGGCGAAGGAGTGGTACCAAAGTATGCGAGTAATGCACCACAGAGGGATGGGACGCTAAACACCTTCATGGCACCCCATGATGACCACTCGTCTTGCATAGAACATGCCTTTTGGACCACCTGCCCGTGCTGTCAGTACCTATACCAGACTCTCGAGCGAACTTGTCTGACCGTGGCTACTGCATGCAGCCTCATTCTGATTGGGGGTGGTTACCAAGCTTTGCGGGGGTGGGAATTGAAGTTTCTGACGCTTTCTGCCCGCACCCATCTCGGGTCCAGGTCCGGGAATGGGAAAAAACCCGCTGATTCAGCATAGGTATGGAGAACGCGACATGTCCTTTCCCCCCCACGAAGTATACTCAAGATGTCTGCTTGAACTTCATTTCGGATATCCATTATGGACTCCACAACTCAAGACACAGCTCTGCGAAAGTTATCAGCTGGAGGGACTGAAGATCGGTGACGTTGGCATTGTCTCGCCAAAGAATGGTAGCTTCGACGTGCTGTTCAACATCACACTACCACGCGATGAGCAACTATTTCCCGAGCTCGTTCCAGAGGGCTTTACACCTGTAATACTGGATCAACAAAGAGATCTCGATACCCAGCGACACGCAGTGTCACCTACTCATGGAGTTTTTCCATGTGCCTCGGTGCAACTCGTATCCGCACAAGTTCACAATTGCGACCAAAGGCCATCAAAGTAAGTTACTTTTACACGGGGCTCAGAGAACTTGGAACAGATTGGAGTCACTGCAGGGCCAATTACGCATTCAGCCTGTCTATGGGAGATGGCGCAGTTCTTGTTCTACCAGAAGGTGCTGAAAGCTGTGATCTACACAACGAGAAAACCTTCCTAGGGGAAGCGATTCGATGTGGGGTTGATTGGTACCAAATTGCAACCGAACAGGCTGGCCGCCTGATCAACAGCGATTCCCTTTATCTCATTACCGGCTTTCATAAAGCACGTTCATGGTCCCTGGGAGCAACGAACCAGAGTTGTTCCAGCATTCAAAATCCGCGTTCCCTCAAGTTCGATGTGGGGCAAATCCACAACAATAGCGTCACTGCGCAGGCTTATCGTTGGGGAGTCGTGCAAGGTTTCATGGGACGTGTTGGCCCCGAGTCACCCTACGAGATTCCAAGCTGCATAGTTGATGAAAGACGCCGTGGGGTCAACCAAACTGTCTTCGTTCGTGGATTCAGGATCACGGTCAACAAGTTCCTATTGTTGAAACTCGTATATGTCGAGACTCCGCAAGGTACGTTTGGGGGGGTTGGAACCTATATAAAGAACCTTTTATGGGGTAGACCATCTGAGTCAACACAATCATCTGGCACTCATACTGCCACGGACAACGCGGTGGATCAAGACTTTTCCATGCATCACAGTCGACTTTACACGGATACGCGTATGTCGATCAATCGCGTGCCGGATGTGTTCCAGGTCCGCCTATGTGCGATTGTCTTACACGACAGCTTATCATGTTCGCTGATAGACTTTCCATCCCGGTGATTTGATCAATCAATATATGCTGAAGAAGGTTCGCGTAATATTTGAGTCAATTGCAGTAACTGCAGTTAAATACCTCTCGTCAGGAACCTCGCGCGAAGGTTGCGATCACGCACGATAGTTTATGGATTGAGATGCTGCAGATGGTTCGTCATCAACTACCTAGTCGTGCACGCCTGATTTCGATGGAAAATGGTAGGGATTACTCGAACTTGCAGACTTTTCTCGTGAGAAACGTCTTGAGGAGGTAGTATCGCGAAACTACCGAATAATTGAGGAAGATGGCAAGTGCCCTATGCTTCGTTTTACTGGTCTGGTTGCTTAATGTTCATAGGTGCCGTATACCTTCAGGGGAGGCAGGTCTTCCATAATAAGCCCCGTTTACACGTGCTATGTCTTTGACACTGATAGGCGCCGTGTACTCCAGTTTGCCCCATAAATATCCTAGATCGACGTCGCCGTCTAGTGTCCTTACTGTGGGTCCAACGCCTAGACGCTAGTTTGCTGACTGACCCATCCGACAGGGCAGGATCCAAGAGCCCGGCATTTCTGATAGCGACTCCCCGGGAGATAAGTACGCATACTTCTTGGTTGGTCTAAGCTCATTATAATGCTGACACTCGTCAGCTTCCCTGGTTCCTCTGATGATGTCCGGAAAGAGTTTCCTCATATACCGACGTTCGCGACCCCTTCCGAGCAGCCCCAAACGTGAGCACGAGAGCCACTAACTCTCCTAAGCTAACGCCACACCACAGACTTGGTCTGACTACTGCCACCGAGAGCAGCAACAACAGTGACAGATGGAGCAATTCTGATTCTGACGTCGAACGGAACCCCGCTGCTGCGGTCACGTCTACTGGTCTCGCCGACACTGCATCTGGTGCGAGCTGGGGTGTTTCTGACCTGTGGGATACCACGGTACACTCAGCCACGAAGGCAAACGGCCCTGGTAGTCATCGTACTATTCGGGCATCTTCAGCTAAGGTCCGTTTCCCCCACTCCGAAATTCATGCTTTATCCGTCCTAATACGTGGTTTTCGACCAGAGCCAAAGCTCGACCACAACCCCGGCTACCAATAGATTAGGGGATAGTGTTTCTCCCAGCCTTACCGACTCCTCCCATCCGCTCTCGCCATCCGATGTCGCGTCTTCAAGTTACCAACATCCCCCGGGTCCCCATGGACCCAGTTATACCGCCGTTTGTGATGCCGATCCAAGTGGCTACCGCAGTCCCATCGGTCAAGATGATATAGTAATCGCGTATGTTTCTATAGAGTTGCGCTTCGCTTCGCTTATCGTGCTTTCCATTAGGGTTATGGGACTTACGGGGGCGGGAAAAAGTTCTGTGAGTTACTAGTATGCGAGACTACACTCGATGCTGAGCTATTCACAGTTCGTCAACACGGCGGTTGGGAGGACGGAAGTCGTGGTGGGAAACGACTTGAGATCCAAGACACAAGAAGTACAACATGTCCGATGTCTCCATCCCGATGGTCGCCGGAATATTGTCTTGGTAGACACTCCCGGATTCGACGACACGGAATGCTCCGACGCCGAGATTCTAAGGAGCATAGCCGAGTGGCTGGAGGCAACGTGAGTAGACTTGAGAGTGAAGTCGAGTGTTCCCTGACCCGATACTCATAGGTACCGGAACAAAATCAAACTTTCTGGTCTTCTCTACCTCCACCGTATCTCGGATGTCAGGATGGCTGGAACCCCTCTAAGGAGTCTTTCCGTATTCAAGGACCTGTGCGGCAATGATAACATGAAGAATATCGTCCTCGTCACAACGATGTGGGACGAAGTTGAAGACCAATCAGTTGGTTCCACGAGGGAAGAAGAGCTTCTCTCAGACTTCTGGGCAGACATGATACGCCTCGGCTCCCACGCCCGTCGTTTCCAAGGTACCCGCGAATCAGCCTGGGAGATCATCGATTGCTTAGACTTGGAGGCGTCCGGCGAGAGGCGTAAACCATTGCAAATTCAGAGAGAAATGGTTGATCGTGGCTTACAGCTTCATGAAACAACCGCAGCCAGAACCTTCATCCGTACCCTCGTGCAGCTTGCAGGAGAAGCCAAAAAGTTTTGGACAAAGCTGCGTAACAAGTCTCGTCGGAAAACCACCTTAAGAGCGCTCCCGGTTAGCCTTCGGTTGCGTCGTCCCCCAAGCAGGTCTTCCACGATCGGATCAAGCTCTTCTGAGGCCGGTTGGTCTGTGCTAGGTTCTTCGGGAGCTATCTCTACACCGCCATCCAGTACCGGGAGCGACCTTTCGGGCGGTAGTATAGATGGTCGACAGGATATTTCGGGCTGTAGTATAAATGGTCGACAGGATACTCTCCTGGCTGCGATCAGAGTTCTGAGGCTTACCCATCAGATGGCTGACATAGCCAATATACCGATTCTTCGAGGAATAATCGGGACAGCCTTGCGCATAGCACAACTCATTCAGGTTAGTATCCGTTCCTCACAGTCAAGAACCACCCTTAGATATTTCTAAGGAAATGGGTGGCACACATCATGCGATCACCCAAGTGATAGAGAGCTCTGGATGGCTGCTCGATGAGATCGCACTGTATGCGATGCGATGCGAGCTGACCAGAGACATGAGAAGAGCACTGAACTCTTTTAAAAGGTGGGTTGCTTTCGGTAGCCGTTACTAAGGAAGGACGCACATTCTTATACTCATTCAAGGGAGCTCAACCATCTTCAAAAGCTTGTGATCGAGATTTCGAGTAGAAGCCGTATCACTGGCCTCCTCTTGCACGACGCGGATGTTCAGACAATCACAGCTTGCACTACCTCGATTAAGACTGTCTACGATAAACTCGAGGTACAATTTTCTTGACCACCTGACCCTGATCTCACTGGTAGTGTGGAATAGATTAAGCTCGCCATGGAAAATCGTGAGGCTATCACAAGGCTTGAATACCAGTTTATGGCGCTATCGGAAAGCACGTTATTGGTGTGTCCGTTTCCTAGAAATTTGGGATGCTTCCTGATTTTTGCGGCAGCGGAAGTGTGAATGTGGGATGTCGGCTGCTTCTCGTGGAGAGGCACAGGAGAATGGACAGCCGTCCACTTCCATGTGTCAACCCCGTGGCTGCTAGACTCCTAGATCACGGAGCCCATACTTTCGAAGCCCACTGGTGGTCCAAGGGCGGTCGCTGAACGTCAATTTAAATAATGTGATGCTCATACTATGTATACGATTTCGAACATGCAGCACAATTATACTACAGTCCGTCAGTATCAATACTACTCGTCATGAGAATTGTACAACTCGTTATGTACATGATTTTCTCACTCCGCAGATTCAATGAATTGACAGATGGGCCTGAATAACGACTCAGTTCTAATTGGGTGAATTTTCCAAAGTCTTGCCTCGCCCAGCTCGCTTCAAGTTAGTCTCGGTACCGGCAGCATGGTGACAGCAGCCAAAAACATGGCTGCAGGGTATATCCAACCGAGTTAGCTTGCATATGAAACCCGAAATGCCAGGCATAATCATAATCAACCATGCATTGTTGGTACACAGCTACGCAAGAACCAGGCACACTCGGGCTCTACTAGAACCTAGAAACTTACCCGAGTTGGCATTTCATGGGTATAGACGAGTATACTCTCGTCAACTGTCCATTTCTGCCGGAGGGGAGTGATCAGCAATGGGACGTACGTTGTGCTTGAGGGATACCATATTTGTTTCAGTTGTGACAGTGGCAAGGCGTGTCAACTAAGCCGAGCTTTGACGCGTTTCGACTTAGATCTGGAGTCTGGCAGAGCAGGTGCAAGGATTCGTCTGTAGAGTAGGTGAAATAAACAGCAGTTCGACAAGTCTTACCAACTTCAGTTGTTAAGCCCTTGATCCGGTTGAGGGACCTACAATTAATCGTCTGTAAATCGACAGGGAGGCTGGACGCCTTCCTGTGGGGGAACATCATCGCCGAAGCCGATTCGCTCGGCAGTCCAACAAAAATCTTCAAGCGACAAGTTCGCAACTTGCAGAGCATGCGAGCTGTATGTCAACAAGAGGGTACGCTGTAGATACCCAATGAGTGCTAGTGCATGTGAGTGTTGCATGTTCGTTTGAAGTTTCGCACTCAAAAACATCCCATGCTTTGTGTCGTTCCACTAGAATTAGCGTCAATGCAGTTGCGTGACATACCGATGTCAGTGTTTCATGCGTAGACGTCACGTTCTCCATGGGGGTAATGGTAATTGGCCATCCCGGCGACACCGACAGTGCTTTCATCAGATCATGTGATCAAGGTCGTCGCATTTCTGGTAAGTATCGTTTCTACGCGAGCCAAAGGACATCAAAGCGAACCTGATCCGCCACAAGAAAATGATCCACCCCTGGCTTCACTGTAGTGACGCCTCCCCCCTGTCACTTCCACTTCATATGTCGAGTGAGTCAACGCTGCTGGGGATGACCCAAGCTTACCCGGTAAGGGAGTTGCCATGGCGTGGCGACCGCTTCAGCACACTGTCCATCGACCTCCTCCCAACGTGTGCTAAATTGCACAGTGCGAATCGAGAGTCCTGGACAGGTGGGTGAGCCAGACCGAACAACGAACGGCATAGTAGATACAGCGAAAATGTGAGCCTGTACAGATCGTTGGTAGTTTGCGAGAGTGTGATCCTTTTCAACGGGACGCACGACGGAACGGATACAGAGAATCGGAAGATCTGCGTCGAAACCCAATTTATCGAAGCGCCGTGGGTGGTTAAGGTGGTAGGGACTGCGCGAGACTACTGAGTTGGATTGGGCTCACGTTTTGAACATCTCTCCCAATACATTTTTCTCGTGATGGAAACCATCCGTCATAGTGACGACACAGAGTATGAACGAGCGATCCACGTAGTAAAAGGTTGGACACGGAGCTATCTGCATAATTGAGGTTAAACGTGTTATTAGAGTGAACTGGTGTAGCGTGTCATCAGCGGATGCAGCTTGATCATCGAGGTGGAGGGAAGGACAAACGTAAACCCCAAGCACTGCGAGCAGGGCTCCAACATAAGGAGGGGATGCAGAAACACCTTATGACGTGGCAACCTTTGCAGAACACTCGCGGCCTCCAGCAAACACGCCTTTGGTCGGGGTGAGAAAGAGACCGACTTCATCTTCCGACCATGTCACGATCGGGGTTAACGCGTCGTTGGCAGTGCGCGGTAGGGAAAGGAAGAGCTAGAGTCAAGTGACCGAAACATGATCACATCATCTCGAACGTGTTTGGTCTACCACCACAAGACGGTATTCAGTTCATAACCATCATACTTACCGCGCAATGTGATAAGGATAAGTGAACGAGTCGAGAGGCTGGTATTCAAAATCGAGTGTTGAGTGTTGAGTGAAAGCGAGGGTGAAATGTGAAACCCGCAGTCATCGTCATTTAGGTGGACCTGTCTTCGAAACGCGTTGAGTCGATGTTGGGTTTCGCGGACTTTGACTCTATCCAGGTCCTCCCGCAGAAACCCCCACGGTGCCGTCGTTCCTGCTGCGGCATGCTTACAGATCAGTAGGTTATGGTTCCTGACAGCGTACAGATGTGACAATGCGACGTTTTAATGGTCTCGGCAAGAATGGGAAGTCTCATGCTGAAACATCTCCAGTGCCATCGCGACGAACCTGGCTGACTGATCCTTGTCCTGGCCGTGCAGTTCCGACCATCTAGGCCGTCGGGATGTTTTCACCATCTCAGTCAGCAACTTGCATCGCAGTTGATCCGCGTCTGAAAGTGGCATGTACTACGCGCCTGTCAATCGCCCTCGAGCTGAGTAACAAGACACTGGTATCGTATATAACGTGCATGTCATTGTGAACGTTGTACACTGTCCGCACTTACTACCAACACCCTCCATCGTCCCGACAAAGCTTCACTACTACAACCATGGTTCTCAAAATCTACGGCTACAACATGTCCACTTGCACCCGTCTCGTGGCCTTGATCTGCAGAGAGAAGGAGATTCCCTACGAGCTCGTCACCATCAATCTCGCCAAGCACGAACAGAGGAATCCCGAGTACATCAAGATCCAGCCATTCGGCCAGGTTCCTTACATCGTATGTCATACTGGATAGAATGTGATACTGGGAGACTGACTTACGATGGTGTTGTCATTCCAAGGACGACGACGGCTTCATCCTCTACGAGTCTCGTGCCATCTCTCGCTATTTGATCAAGAAATATTCTAACCAGGGTACCCGTGGCCTGATTCCTACCGATCCCAAGAAGGAAGCCTTGTTCGAACAGGCAGCCTCTACCGAGGTGTCCCACTTCAACCCCCATGTTGGTCCTCTCATGTATGAGAAGCTTATCAAGGTGTATGTATTTAGATGCATATATGCGATGGCCTGTTTCTGATCAGCGTGTCAAAGGCGAAGTGGTGGCACCACTGACGAAGTCAAGGCTGCCGAGCACCTTAAGAACCTTGAAGCGAAGCTTGATGTGTATGAGATCATTCTCGGCAAACAGAAGTACTTGGCTGGCGACGTACGTTGATGATCGTGCTGGTGTTTGACCTGCAGATTACTCATAAGCTCGTAGGAGGTGACTCTCGCTGATCTTCAGCATTTGCCTTTTGGAAGCATGCTTTTCGTTGTGAAACACGGTGACGTCATTGAGAAGAGGCCCAATGTAGCCAGGTACGGGATTTGCGAACTCATCATGTCATGAGTGCTGACCTAGTGTTGAATTTTAGGTGGTGGAAGGATATCTCCAGCAGGCCAGCTTGGTTGGCCGTCAAGGATGGTGCATAATGATGAACCTAAGCGTCGTGTACGTTCTTCGTATGTTCTGTACTTGTATTCGATGTGAAACCCTGTGAATATTGGAGTACCCGTGGTGTGAGACAATGGCTCGATCCTAGATCTGACATCACGTGTCCGAGGAATTCGGAGGACCTGGTTTGATCCTCACAAAGTTGTGTAGCCCGCTTGTGTCGTATGTACTGTTTGTCAGAGTCAGCATATGATGGGGACAGGTGTTTTCTTAAAATGCTGACACGGAGTAAGTAGTAGTAGTAAGAGGGTGATGATGCACCGCACCTAATGGGGTTTTTCACAGTCTAGGCTCTGGCCCATCAGATGGCATAG
>JBBPJO010000420.1:0-12842 GCA_038088815.1 Boletus nobilissimus | reverse complement strand
GTGATTCTTTGTGGTTTGGCAATTGTAGATCAAGATAAGGGGTCCAATCCTCAGTGTAGAAGTGAATGATTTTGGAGGCAACATATTCCTGGAGAGTCCAAGCGCGAGTATTCCAAATGCTTCTCACAAGAGCACCGCGCTGGGATGAAGAACGAACGCCACGGAGGAAGACGATCATCAAGGCTGAACCCTGGTACCACTTGAACATGGCCACCAGGGCTTCCTGGAGAATGAAGTGATCCGACTTGTCAATACAACATGTGTCGCTCCATGCCCAATTGAACCCGGTATCCCGGACGATCCTGCAGAATGTTTGTAGCTTGTCGTGGGTAGGTGACTCCTCCAGGTCATACACTGCTATATGGACCACCTGGTGGAACAGCGGTTCGTTGTCTTCCCACCTGTGCGAGAGCATGACATAGCGGAAGTACTCTCGCACTTCACGCTTGATCCGGATGTAGTCGATGCGTGTTGTTGTGGACGACACAAGCTCTTTGAAGATTGGCAAGGATTCGAATGCAGAGGCCTGTTTGGCTCTATTGTGGAGATGACCCGTGGTTGTGTTGATGAGTACACGTGGTGAATGACGTAGAGTCCGATGAACAATTTTGCGAATCGTTGCTCGAGTGCTTGACGGGCTGACGTACTGGTCACCTTGTCCTGCCAGATGATATAAGCACGTCGTCATCTTTAATAAGGATACGACTCACGTTGAACGTCGGGATCAGGTGACTCCTCCATCTTCGTGAGCATAGTCTCGAACGCATCAGCTGCGTTGTCGTAGTCTCCACCCTTGTGTAGAGCGGCATATTTCATCTCGTAGCCCCACGGAGACGACGGATCGAGTGCAATCGCCTGATTATGATATGTCAACAGGATTGAACCGCATGAGATAAAATTGAAGTACCTTATTTGCATCATCTAGAGCCTCTTTCCACGATCCGGTTGCTAATCGTGTTTTGCTTCGCTTGACGAGGATCGCTTGCGGGGAGGGGGGGATCAGGGACAATGCGGTAGAATAATGGGAGACGGCCTCGTCATAGCGCTGGAGGTCAACTGCTGTATCTCCGAGACGCTCCAGTTTCATTGAGGAACGTTGCCCGAACACTTACAAAACATGTCAAATAAGCAAATATACTGTACGAGTTGGCACTGCGGCTGCTTACGATGAACCCATTCCAGATACTCATCATGCCCTCCCAATTCAGTCTTCAATTCGTGGAAACACCCGGCGGCATCGTTGGTGCGATCCGCTGCATCCAAGGCTTCACAAAGACGCTGTCGAATCGTGGTGTTGAGATTATCGAATTTCCATCCGGTTATCTGTCAGGGCCGGTGAGTGGTTTCTGATACGTCGAAATACATCCAAAAACATACCAATGATATCGCAAAAAGGGGAAGCCCAACGTGGTCTCCCATTCGAGCTTGAGCACACTCGAACGACTGTATCGCACCATCGATGTCACCGCACTCCATCTGTGAGTTTCCGAGGAGAAGATACATATATGCCTTCTGAAACTGTCAGTGACAGCCACGTGGTGCGTGTTGTACACGTGCCTGAACTACGTAGCATGTAGAATTGAAAGGAACCGTAGCAATGAGGTCGTCTGTGCGTGATATCGCATCGGGATGATCTCCGGCCATGAACACGATGATAGCCTAAGAATTATGAGGGGTTGAATGGTAACCGAACATTGAAGACACAGACCTTGACAAGCAGCAGAAACGTAACATGAGATGAATGGAAGTGCTCGAACGCAATGTCGCAGGCCCGATATGCCTTGTCCTTTTCCCCTTTGCCAACATGGGCTACGCTTTTTGAAAGATAGGCGACAATGGACGGCTGGATATCAAGGGCCTTGCATAAACGGGTGTCAGGATGTCAGTATTTGTGAGAGTAAAGTAGTAAGCACCTTTTCGGTATCGACGAGGGCCGCATCCCACTTTCCTAGACGAGTCCGCACGAGAGCCCTACTGGCGAAGACGTGAGCCATATTATGAGACTCGGAGAGAACTGCAGTCAGGAGGGTCTCTGCATTTTCGAGTTGATCGTGCTTCCACAAATCCAGCACGGCGTCGTCGATCTGAATGTCGGGTTCCTGGAGAGTGGGGTGTGGAATTGACTGCTATGTGGAACAGTGATTGGAACTAGAAAACTAAATTCAATGAGACGAGACTTACGATGATATGAGATAGCCGTATGATGTTGGTCTTCCCGCCCTCGCCACCAAATGCGAGACATTGGTCGTCGGGAGAGAATGCGATGGAGTGTATGTCTTGAGGATGTTGAATGAGACCCAGTCGGGCGTGCGTCGACGTGTCCCAGAATGTGATAGTATGATATGTAGAGTAAGCAATGTATTTGCCATGTTTTGGCAAGGCAATGCACGAGAGGTCGTAGCTGCCAGGGACAGGCCATTCTGCGACTGCTGATCCGGTGACTGCATTGAATTGCTTGATTGTATTATTCGATACGACAAAGAGGTGGTTGTTGAACCAGACGAGGCCGGAGTTGTAGTCTGGGACTACTCCTACCTTGATGTCGACGAGTAAGCGGCCATTGTCGCTGTCCCAGACTTTAATGGATTCCCGAGTGGCTGTCGCGATGCGATCCCCGGTCGGTGAGTATTTCGCCGCTCTATTGTATTTGTGGTGGAGTGTCTGCACTTGCTCGTTGGATGCGACGTCCCAAACAATGACTTCGCCGTAGTACGATCCTGAGACGAGTCTCGTTGAGTCGGGCGAGAAATCGATGGCATAGATGTGGTTGATATTCTTGTGGTTGAAGACTCGCTTGAATGTCTTTGCGTCCCAAACGGAGAGGGCATCCCTGTCTGACCATGTTCCCGCTGCGATCCAGTTGCCATCACTCGATACCGCGAGACGAAAATACTGGCCTCCTGTCCTCAGCGTTGCCATTTGTTTCCCGTCCTCCACTCGCCACACTCGAGCATCTTCGTCATGGCCACTCACCAAATACTCGCCGTTCGGTGAGAATGCCACCGCCCATAAGCCATTATAGGTATCGATTTCGATAGGCTGGGGATCTATTCCAATGCTCAGCGTACAGGCGACACCATCTTCCCAGCACACACCGGTCATCGTCAACGACGGCGTCATCAGTGGTTCGACGTAACCCGCAAGAATAAAGTGGTTGGTTGTCCTTTTTCGCACCGTCCTTTAATCTGCGATATAGATCAGTGCCCACGCCATAATTGCCTCGTGTTTTCGGCACTTTTGCTGGGCTGAGTTTCCAACGCACAGCCGTGAATTCATAAAGATGGCATGGCACTAAACCGTGTTCGGCATGTATGTCGTGCCCTTCCTTCCCCGTTTGCGAGTAGGTTATTACCGATGACTCAGTCTATTTCTCCCAGACATACCAGACATGTAGCCACCCCCGCAGGATCAACCACCACATTCGCACATGACTATCTATTTTTCTCCACCTGTACATCCGCATAGGTGAGAAATTTGATTCCTAGAAGGCCATCTCCATTTGCTGAGAATGCCACGACCCAGACTTCCCTACCAGTGTCAACCTTGATGGGCAAGGAGCGCTCTTACCCAATGATCAGCACTGAGCCGTCTCCATCTTGTTATTACGCACCAATTGTCGACGACGACAGAGTCACCAATACCATTTAGCCCGACAATGACAAAGATGAGCTTTGAGGAACAAGTGGTGGTACGCCTCCTTCGCATTGCGTTCTATACGTTGCCTCTCATTGACGTACGTCAGCACACTGTCCCTTCGTAGCGGCTCTCACTGGTTTTTACTCTCAACAAACGATCGCTTCTCTTCCCAGATGGACCATGTCAAGAAACATACGAACGAATGTCTGTGAGACCGACCACTCGTCTCTCACGTCCTGATGACCGATACTTCGTCTTGGGTCTCGATCACAACATTCAGCATCGTGTCATGGTATTGGTCGTCACCAGCTCAGGCTGTTGAACGGGGCACCATTGGGATTGCGGTGGCCGGCGCAGCGTATTGCCAGCAAGATGAGGTTGCATTTATGCGGACAAGAGTGTCCCAAGCCCATCGAAATTAATGTTGGTAGCGCACATTCCCAGCGACCGTTATTGTAGGTGGAACTTGAAATGGCAGGTAACCACGGTCCTTGTAGTTGTATTGTGACGAACAGAAGCCGCAGACAAACGAGCTTGGGGACTGTCTCCTGTCTCGGTGACTCCGAGGGATTCAGTTGAGGGACGACATATCATGCTGCTCGGTGCTCAGCCCGCCCGAGCGCGGCTCACTCCCACTGCGAGGGCTACGCGCGAGGGCTCGTAGTACGTCGGTGAAGAATTAAAGCGTGTACCTGAACAGGGGACTGTCGTCTCCGTCTTCACTGAAATCCTCCTTTTGATCCCCAGTGATTCCGCTTTCATGACAGTATTTATCCTTCTGTTTGTTGATCCTGTTGAAGACCCACATCGAAACGATTGACAGCAGTATCCTAGCTTTGTCGTCAACGAAATGCGATGATCAGGAAGAACGAAGAGCAGACATACGATGACACCAACAAACCCATACATACGCCAAGACCGATATGGAACCGTGGGGGATCGAAAAAGATAAAAGATGCACATATCCTTCAGGGTTTCATCTGATCAACGGCATAACGCATACAGGGAAAAAAAGGAGGACGCACCCTCCCAGATTTCCAAGCCCGTTGACGATTCCAATAGCGACACCACGCTTAATGTCCCCTCCAGCGTTTGAGCTAACCCACGCAAGGACAACAGGTACACACGGAGCGAGGCCTATTGCGGTGAACACAACGCCCAAAAGCGCAACACCAGCCTGGACCTGCGTGTATAGGATAATGATTCCTATCAAACCGACGAATGCTCCTGCAGCCACATACGGACCGCGGGACTGATGCTTGTCGGAATAAACCCCAACAATAACAGTGGCCACGCATGCTGCAGCGAAAGCAGGGACGGTGAGGAGCTCAGCATCAGTGGCAGTGAAACCGAGCTCGTTGATGATGGTTGGCGCAAAAAGTCCAAGGGCATAACCGGGGACAACAAAGCTAGTCCATGCAAATGTAAGAAAGACCGTTCGGGTGTGAGAAGTACACATACCCGATGTATATAACAAATTGAAGGTAAATTTTATAATCCTTGAGAGCCTGCAGAACAAACTGGAAGTCGTAATGTGTAGCAAGACCCTGGGAATCAGCCTTCATCAATTCAACAATGTAGACTCTTTCGGCCTCTGTCAAGAAACTCGCTGTCTCCGGGTACTAGGCGGAAGTGAGTATCGGTGAAGGAGACGAATGTATGGATGCACGGACATCGGGCATAACGAAGGGAGCTGTGATTGCTACGAGCACCGTAGCTGCGGAAATGCAAGTCAAATTTACTATCTAGTAGTAACTGGAGACTTACTAGCGCCCTCCAGGCAGAACTGGTACCTTTGGATGAACGCACTGCACTGGTGAAATTTTTAGTGATGACTCACGATCCACTGCCAGCCATGGAGGCCACCGATCCTATCAAGAAAAAGTGAATGAGATGGGATTTTCTCAGGGGTGTTGCATACCCTTCCATTTTTATAATGGCATAACTATCGGTGCATGAGCGGCATACAGAAGCAAGTCAAGAAAGCGCTCTTACGCCAGAAAGCCACCAAAAGCGCCTGCCAGAGCTGCAGAAGCGGTGAATATCGCGAGACGCTTAGCCCGCTCAACACGTGGATACCACAGCGAAATGTAGTATGCCACCCCCGGAAACAACCCGGCTTCCACCAAGCCGAGGAAACATCGGGCGCTGTATACAACCAAGACAAGCGTCAAAGTTACATAATATAGACTACTAATGTTAGACCCTTACACGAGGAGTTGAGGATATGTCTTCACCAGACACATCAAGGTCATGATGAGACCCCAGACAACCATGATCAGAGGGACTATATCAGGCGTTCGGAATCAGCATCTGACGGTGCGCGGAAAAACCGGTTACTGACTCCATCGGGACGGTCGAAAGAGCTTCAAGATGACATTTCTGAGGCAGTATTGGATTCATGCATCAGAGATATGTTGCTTTCACTCACGATGGGGGTTGCACCAGAGAGTACAGAATCTAAGCAAGTATTAGATATATGTTAGACATGCGAATAAAATACAGATCCTCACGAAAAAGACTGCGGCAGCAGTATTATATCTAAGCCCAACAAGGTCCAGGTCTTTTCCCATACCCGCGATTCTGGCGTTGCCTAAAACCTGGTCTGAGCTGTGCGGGTGCCTCAAGTCGCAGAACAACACTCGCCGATATTAATACGATCTCGGAATGCAAGATGTTCGTTGATATGAACAAGTCGGACAGAAATTAAATCATGACCCACATGTAGGAAAGGAAGTATAGCAACGAGACGAAGGGTAAGAGATGCCAATCTAGCTTTCTTAGTACCCTGGCATGCAGTTGGGGGTTATGACCCGTGGCACCACCACCGGGAACGTGGATAGCGTCCTTGCTAGAATCGATGGGGTCGATTCCGCCTTTCGGACCGTCAAAATGTGATTGGGACATAGCAGCAGATCGAAGCGCGGATGGAATGGGGCTGTAAGGCTCTGGTCGGTCTCTTATATCATATCTCTGAAACGAATACGTTGTCACGGTGTTTGCCCCATTTTCCCAAGACAGACTTTTGGACCGATCCAACGGCGGTTGACGCATCAAGGTCCGCTGGGATATGGATATGGTCAACCAAATCCTCATTCTTAAGTTGACCTAGGCCCGATGCTTCACGGTAGCTTCCAAGCCTAGTCCCTGTCTAATTTTCTAAGGATTATTAGGGGTCCCAAACTGCGCTAAGAACCCACGATTTGAAAGCCACATCACCTCACCGTCAATGGAAGCCGTGCTCCTCTGGAATACGTCACAGTACGTCGATGAAATACTTTGGTACGTCAGTCAGTAATCCTGTCGAAGCTAATGTGACTCACGATGCTATGCAGGGACGAGTCGACGGTACTAGCCAGTACCGTGCTGGTATGACATGCTAGTAGGACATGACAACTTGCTTTTTGCCAATCTCACCTGTCTTTACTTCAAACAAGCGTGGCGAACCCTTCGGACATGCAAATTGGATGACCGACACTTGGCACGCACGACGGTAGTTGCATTCAGCATGAAGAGTGCGACGCGCGACACGAATGGAGACGACTCTGGCAATGCGCTAATGGACGATGAGACGACGACAAGTACGCTCTCGTGGCCATCCATGCACAGCCCCGTTTCCCGGCGCGACTTACGGTCACGACATTGAGCAAGTCTACACCCACATTTCGTCTGGAGGGGCCTGACGGGTTTGGCTCTGGCTTTTGTTTTACTCCGTAGCGTTTGTTCTCGCGTCGTGACGTGGAGGTCAGGAATGGACTCGGAACACTCGTGCGTGGACATTCCATGATTATGGTGTACGCCTTTCTCGTTCCGATTCCTTTGTGGCAACCGCTGGATGGTATAGATTCGTATGCTGTCTAATGCTACAGGATCGCGAAATACATGCTGATGAAAAAGTGTGATGGATCATGGATCATTTGATGTAGTATCTGGTGACTCGTCTAAGGATTCTAAAGTACCTCTGGATCTTCAAGAAGATGTTCCTTCTCTTGGTCAATCTGCACCAGTGGTCGGCGACGATACATTGTGTGAACCTAGCAAAAAAGATAAATTGGTGTTGTTATATCATCCGGACACCTACTAATGCTATAGACGAGTTTGAAGATGGCCCTTCTCTGTGCGACTCGGATAATGGTACATCTTCTTGACTTAGAAACAAAAATAAAGTGGTGTTATTACATTAGTCACAGACACCTATCATACGCCATAGACGAGTTTGAAGTTTACCTGTGTCTGTCTCCGCACACAGCTTCTGCAAATGGAGAGCTTCTGCGAAGGTCACAGGCAAATATCCGCCATTACCGTTTCGAGATGACTCGGATGTCGGCATGTGGGCCATTCATCTCCTAAAAATCGTAACGACGCTCGGCGGACCTTCGTCGTCGCTCGCCGCTCGTGTTGTTGCAAGGACATATATGCAGTCGATGGCACACAGGAAGATCACAAGGACGGTGGCGGTGGACACTTGGATGGGTATTTCCTGACGCAAACCTACCACTGTCCAGGAACGTCAAGATGATAATGACAATGGCGTACAGAGCTCTTCTGGTAAAAAGTCAGCCCCAGTGTACACCTATAACAAGACAAGAAAGTGAAGCACAACACGGCAGGCCAGGACATGTTGTTTGCTGGTCGCAAAGAAGCCGATGATGACGAACAGAGATGTGGAACCCGCCGTCGTGATCCAAAAGACGAAGAGATGCCAGTGACCATTGGCCTGTGGGTGAACTCGTAGATAGCAAGTGTTGCGAGAGCATGTAGGATGGCCGTGTAAAAAGTGACAGGAGAAGAGATGATGCTTGGCGAGTCTGGAGTACACTGTTAGTTTGTGTGTTCGTGGACATAGACGACAAAGACAAGTTACCCCGTGGGAAGTATTTATCTCAGCGGCGCACATAACTCCTTGGCTGGTCAGTGGAGGGTATGACCAGAGGGTGTTGATGAACTCCCAAACGTGAGCGGGCAGGGACTTATTATACGTAAATGTCGGTTACCACCGGGAACTGGCCACTCCGCGACTGCTGACCTGGTGGATGTGGATGTTTTAGATTGCTTGATTGGAGTGTCGGATGGAGTGTCGGATGGTGGTCAAGGTTCAAGACTCAGCGCTAGGGCTGCTCATCATCATGGGGCACGTTCAAGGTGTCTGTTCTGATCATCTTTTTGCACCAGGATTCAACTCCATTTTCTATAAGAACAATCAGCTCGCAGAGTCGTAGACGCAGACGCCGTAGCAAATATTCCATCCCAGAATCCAGGTTGTACACATCCGTTAGTGCCGTCGCCTGGCGCTTCTAGATATGACGAAGTTACCACCCATTATGGGACCGCATTGTCCCTCAATCCCCCTTCACGAGGCATTATTTTCAAAAGCAATGCATGCATGGTAGCCAGTTGTCGAAAGGTGCTTTGGGCGACGCAAACCAAGTACACCATTGTTCTCATGCAAGTTGATCCTGTTGACGCGCGATGATCGCGTTCGATCCATCGTCACACGAGCCAGGAGACCACGGCAACAAGGTTGATGCGTTTAAGGTGATGCTCTTGGAGATAGTGGTTTTACTTGAACCGGACGTTCAGCATGAGTTGTACCTTCGTTACCGCAATAGAGAAAATTGTCATCTTACTCGACAGGGCACTATGGCCAGTACATCAACAGACCAACCACGAGAGCGAATGGAAACTCGAGTCCACTTGTAGCCCTGTGTCGAGAAATTCGAGAAGAATGAGTGTTTGCACCGGTGGGGAATATGTGGGTTCCGTCATTGACACCAAAAATTTATCGGCAGAGGTGTACGAGAGGCTGACAAGCTGTGCGTCCCGCACGGGGCAAAGCAGAGTATAGCGAAAAAATTTAATTTGGATCAGAAAACTCGTCACCGCAAACGAGACCAAATGCAAATATTTGGCTGGGATGAAATTGGCGTGGCGCGCCGAGCTCCTTATCGCAGTAGCAGAGAATTTGGAGGAGAATGGAGTACGGAGATGCTCTTCGGGGACATTCGGTCTTTCACCTACGCAGATGCAAAAGTCATGAGTGGACATGCCAGGTGGTTGATCCTGCGGAGGTGGCTACGGTCAAGTATGGAGAAACGGGTGGAAGTATACGAACTCATCGAGGGTGAAATAGGTCCAACAACCTGCTCGCGAACTAGGCAATGAAGAGCAAGACATACATGCCGAACGCTGCGATCGGGAGGCCAGCCCGCTTCTTGGAGCGAAATGTCTCCCTTATCTTGAGATCGTCTAGCAGGTAGTATCCCTCCACAATGAGGGACGGAGTGACGACCTCTCGCAGACTGTCGCGACACCGTACCTTGGTGCCGTTGGAAACTAGCTCAGCTTACAAAGGCACCGACAACACGAGTTGATGGAGCGTGGGTACTGGTCCATATCAAGAAGGGCGATGTGCGAAGGACAACAAACCGCTTTATTCTTACCACATGATTGAACCGCTGATGACGCCATCGTTTACGATGACTGGTGTGTCTTGGTAAACTGGTGTTGCCTGTATGCTGAGCGTTCTACCAGATCATCCCGGGCCGCCAATTGAAATCGATACAGGTAGTGGGTTACTGGCAGTGGCATTCTCAACGAACGGCAAGTATGTGGTGAGCGGCCATGCCACTGGCAGCGATGCCCGAGTGTGGCGAGTGAAGGACGGCAAACAAGTGGCAATAATGAAGATAGGGCGCGGCCGATGTCGTTGTCTCGCCGTGTCGAACGATGGCAACTGGATCGTGGTGGGGAGGTGGCCCCTCTCCCTTTGGGACGCAAAGACATTCAAGCAAGTCTTCGAGCGCGATGATATGTATTTCGTCTCCGCCGTCGACTTCTCACCCGACTCAAAGAGACTCGTCATAGTATCGGACTCTGGAGTCATTGTTTGCGACGTCGCATCTAACAAACGAGTACAAGCACTCCATCCCAGCGACGTGATCGCAGCGAAATACTCACCGACAGGAGATCGCATCGCGACAGCCACTGTGGAATCCGTTAAAGTCTGGGACAGTAGGAATTGCCGCTTACTCGTCGACATTGATGTAACAGTAACCCCCTACCTCCACGCTGTCGTCTGGTCCAACAACCATCTCTTTATCTCATCCAATAATACAATCAAGCAATTCGATGCAGCGACCGGATCTGCAGTCGCAGAATGGCCTGTCCCCGGTAGCAGCCGCTCGTGTATTTCCCCGCCAAAGCATGGGGAATTCATTGCTCACTCTATAAGGAATACCATCACGTTTTGGGACACGCCCACGCACGCCCAACTCGGTCTCACTCAATATCCTCAAGACATAACGGCCATCGCGTTCTCTCCTGATGATCAATCTCTCGCACTCGGTGGAAGGAATGGGAAAATTAGTCTCACACGTGTTTCTCGAATCATCGTAAGTCTCGTCTTGTTGGATTAAGCTTTCTTGTTCCAATCACTGTATTCAGTTATACAACCCACTGTCCAAGGAGCTCGACATTCAGATCGACGATTCTGTGCTTGAGTCGTGGAAGCGCGACCAGCTCGAAAATGCAGAGGCCCTTTCGACTGCCGCGATCTCTGAGTCTTAAAATCCGGCTCATCCCGTATTCGCTAGTCGAGCCCTCATGCGGACTCGTCTACAAAAGTGGGATGCAGCCCTCGTCGATGCTGAAAGGGTGCTTATCACATTACTATCACAAACACTGACGCTCTGACGCCCATTCATGCAAGGCCCTTGATATTCAGCCATCCGTCATCGCCTTTCTTGCAAAAAGTGTAGCCCATGTCGGCACAGGGGAAAAGCACGAGGGATATCGGGCTTGCGACATTGCGTTCGCGCACTCCCATTCATCTCATGCTACCTTTCTCCTTATCAAGGTTTGTGTCTTTAACGTTCGGTTACCATTCAACCACTCAGATTTCTTAGGCTATTATCGTATTCATGGCTGGGGAACATCTCGATGCGATATCACGCGTAGACGAACTCATTGCTACGGTTTCCTTCAATTCGATATGCTACGTGGTTCAGGCACGTGCACAACATGTCACCACGCAGCGAATGTTGTCACTGACAGTTCAGAAGGCGTACATGTGTCTTCTCCTCGGAAACTCACAGATAGAGTACGGTGACCAAGATGGTGCGATACAGTCGTTCGAGCGTGCTCGAGCTCAAAAACGAGACTATCTTGGGCCTCCCCTCTTTGCGATATCACTTGTATGTTATTAGACGGATTGCCATGCATCGAAGTCTGACTCATCGTCCCTGATGGATAACCGGATGGAAGTTTGATTATCTAAGTATCATGATCCAACAGCGACTTTGTGAAGCCTTGTATGCAGCGGGTCGCACGAACGATGCAGCCAAGTGTTTCCACGAATTGAAGACCGAATTAGGGGCGGATGATGACCATCTGGAATGGGCTCGTGGTAAGTGGCCGCTGCGCCATCCTGTAAGATTATTGGACTTTTTTGTCAGTGTTCGGGCAGCACTCAAAGAACCTGGAACGTCTTGGAGATACATCTGTGGATGCATTGCGATATGACGAGGCTATCTCTCACTATAAGACAGCATTATATCTTGTTTCTTCCTCTCCGCAAACAATTCTGATCAAGCGAAGCAAGGCATGGTTGGCAATCGGGTCATGGAAACAGGCTCTAGATGACGCAAACGAGGTCCTCATGTTTGCCTCGTGCACATCAATCTTGCTGAGTATCATTATCAGGTGATTGCGTTCGATCCATCGTCTCCATGGGGCTACGAGATAAAGCACGCGGCCTTGCACAAGGGAGGAAACTACGACCATGCAGCCGATGCGTTCGAGAGGATGCTCACGAAGATGGCGGAGTCACCCGATCCGGATGTTCAACGTGAGTTGTACCCTTGTTACCACGATAAAGCTGTTTACATCATTTGGCAGGACGCGGTGATCAGTACACCAACCCATCGAACACGCGAGCGACGATTCGCAAAATTGTTCATCAGACTCTACGTCATTCGTCGCGCGTACTCATCAATACCACTACCGGTCGTCTTTACAATAGAGCCGAACAAGCCTCTGCCTTTGAATCCCTTTCGATTTTCAAAGAGCTTGTGTCATCCACAACGACACGCATTGACTACACCCGGATCAAGCGTGAAGTGCGAGAGTACTTCCGATATGTCGTGCTGTCGCACAAATGGGAAGACAACGAGCCGCTGTTCCAGCAGGTGGTCCATATAGCTGTTTAT
>JBBPJO010000419.1:0-10411 GCA_038088815.1 Boletus nobilissimus | reverse complement strand
GCGGCCCCCCCCCCGGGCGCCCCCCCCCCCCCCCCCCCCCCCCCCCGCCCCCCCCCCGCGGAGAGGTCTGGGGAGGGAGGGAAGTAAGAGAGTGAGTGGTTCGAGGGGATCTTTTGATATTTAACGAGCTGGTTTAGTCACATCATCCGCACTGTGGCGCGATGGTGAGAGTGCATGTGGCAGTCCTTCCGGCACGCCCAAGGAACACCAAGGTCGGCCTAGAAAAGATAAGAGTTCCACGGAACCTTCTCAGTGACGGCAGACACGCACCTTGGAGATACTGTCCAATGCATTCAAACTTGCCAGTGTGGCGGTTTGGAAGAAATGCCCCCACTTGAACGACTTTTGTTACGCATACTATAAGAACACGACATCAGGGGCTACCCAGAACGAATATCAAACGGTCACGCACGTCCAAACATACTGAGCCTCATCGTCCAACATCACAAAATAGTCCCAAGCCAAAAACGTTAATGAAGCGACTGGTGACAGCGTCAGCGCCGCGCGAAACCTGACAGGGTTGAAACCATACAGCTGTGGTAACTCACGTCACGAACAGCAGCTGAATGTGCGGGGGATATTGCCACGCGGTCGGCACTCTTTGGAGTCATCTTGCGAAAGAGTATGAGAATGACAACTGGCGTGACAGCGAGTGTCAGCACGGAATCCGCGCTGAGCACAGGCGGCTTTGTATCATTGAGGGTGCCTGTGGTGCCAGGGGTTCAGCTTTATGCCACTCTCACGTCAGGTTCCGAGCGGGCAAAACTTTGATGAAGATGACGTTGTTGCACGTCTGTTTGTCGATGGGTCCGCTTTGGACCTCTGACCAGGATTTGATCGAATACGGGTCAAGACGACGTGGGGACGCAACATCCGCATCACATACTGCCGGATCGAGCGCGAGTGAATGTCAAAGTATCAAGTTGGTCGTGGCAATGGCCCCGATCGTAATTGAACGTAAACCCTATTCAAATGTGAACCCCATCCCAAAAATGTTATATTGGAGGGGATTGAACTTGACCACAGGTAATCAAAATCGATGGTGAGGAAAACGTTCCATGGGAATATTTTAACAATCGCTTACGTTGATGGCGAAGGTTCGTCGCTGTTCCTAGATACCCGTCTCCGCAAAAATGTAATATACTGTAGTAAAGCACATCATTACAGGGTGATGTGACTCGTCAGCATGATATCTTCATCCGGGGAGTACCGTCGCGCGAAGCGTTCCATGTTCAAAATAAGACGACAACCCTATTCAAGTCGTGAGGTCTTGATACCGCTTGATCAGATGAGATTACTCACAACAGCAGAAAATAACGGTGTCGACCAACTGTAGTCGACTCATTAATCCAATCTCTGGACATTGAGTGCATGAGGCATACTAGAAAAGTGCGATCGCTCCCTGATTGTCGATCCCAAGGATCGTCAAAGTGGTACAGCATAACACTAAAGCGCGTATGGGTATGCCACGTTCAGCAATACATGGTTGAAGGTTTATAAGGTGACTCACGAAAGACAGCGATATAATTACTCGTAGCATCTTTCATGAGAAGCGATAGAAGAGGTGTCCTTCCCCACCCTAGCCTAGCCCCAGCCACTTGCTTGAAGATGAACATACCCATGAGGATACTCTGTACAATCATTACGAGAACCCTGAGCACCGCGTCAACGTGCATGTTAGGTGCGTTGGGAAACAGAAAGCTTGCGTGTGAGTGTTTGCAAGGTCGTTATGCGGCTTAAGGAGGAAACAAGCCTCGTGATACTCCACTGTGGAACATTTGACCATGTGTGTTACTGCGAGAGCCGATTCTAAGAGGATCAGGCTACCGAGGAAAACGCCAGTTTTACGGTTTCGATTAAATAGTGCATGAACTGATCCAAAACAGAGCTTAAAAAAGCTTTGTAGGCTCTGCTGAGCTTACCTCTGATAGCCAAAATGGTATCAATCATAGAAATTGAGACTTGCGCGATGAGCACTATGTATCGATACCATATAATGCACAAGGAGTCTGGCGTTCGACCCGAGGACAAGGCCGGGGAGATAACCAGATGAAATCTACGATGGGATTAGTCGGTTCGGTCGAGGAGCGACTGTCAGTCCTACATTTGTACAGCTAGCAGAAAGTAACGAAAATAAAAGTAGAACCACTTGAACACGCAGCGTCGCATCCTGTTAATGTTGAATTCAGAGTGACATTGCTGCGACTTGCACGACTTTACCGCCATATGTATTCCCACTCTCCTGGAAATGTCAAAATGATATCCCAAACCAAGAAGCTGATCCCGGCCACTTTGGTGGTATAAGCACATAATGTCAGAAGAACGTGAGTAGAGACAAGACAGACCTCCTTGATACTGAACTCCACGCACAGCCTCGAGATATGCTATTGAGAAAGTCGGAGTGGTGGTGATTGACGTCATCTGGGGGTCTGAGAGGTCTGGGAAGGAAAGCAAGAGAGTTGGTTGTTCGAGGGGATCTTTTGATCCATTTATGTAACGAGCTGGTTTAGTCACATCGCGGCATGTGGCAGTCCTTCCGGTACGCACAAGGAAACCAATGTAGAGTCGGCAGAGTCGTACCTAGAAAAAAATTAGAGTTCCATGGAACCTTCTCAGTGACGGCAGACACGCACCTTGGAGATACTGTCCAACGCATTCAAACTTGCCAATGTGGCGGTTTGTGTTCGAATTGAATTCCTGATAAAGTTGAAGGCCGCATCAGTCCGAGACAGAGTCTTATCTGTCAAAACACTGGATTATGAGGTTTTCTAGAATGCTGCCATCAGTGGCGCTCCCTGAGACTCAGGTCCTGAGCGCAAACCTGATTAGCTGGAGAAACCAATCTTGCAGCTCGAGGTGGTCGGGGTCACGCCGTGACTTGCTAGCCAATCGTCATACGTTCGGATGGATCCAGAGGATGAGGATTGGCAGCATCTGAACCGCACAAACTGGCACGGACTGGGCCTCGCAGATCCGATTAAAAACGTCGAGGTGCGTTCATTCCGTGTCTCTCTTTACCACGTACATTGACAGCACAACCAACAGGACAAATGGCTTTTGTTGCCCGCTTTCCTCAAAGTCAAAAAAGCCAACAACAAGGTCACGTCAGACGTCGATCCTAGATTTTGGCTCAAGTATGCCGACATTCAGGTGGGCTTTCCCGACCGCACCGATCTAGACGCTATCGACAAGAGCATCACCCCACACGAATGTCGGCTACGCGATATAACTTATAGTGCACCCATCCTCGTTACGATTCAGTACACTCGCGGCAAGAACGTCGTGAGGAGGCCAAACATAAATATTGGTCGTTTGCCTATCATGTTGCGTAGTAACAAGTGCATCTTGACCGGACGTTCCGAGGCACAACTCGCTCGCATGACCGAATGTCCGCTCGATCCCGGTGGTTACTTTGTTGTCAAAGGCACGGAAAAGGTCATCCTTGTCCAGGAGCAGTTGAGCAAGAACCGAATTATCGTCGAGACGGATCACGTCAAGGGCATTGTCCAGGCTTCCTGCACCTCGTGAGCATCGATGGGTCATCGTCCTCTCGGATCACCCCTCACGGCTTCTTCTAGTTCGACTCACGGCGGTCTCAAATCTAAAACCTACGTAGCTAGATTTTAGGTCAAAGGCTATCCTCGTCGCGACAATGACTCGACGTGTTCTCATGGCCATAGACGATGAAAATATGGTCGATGATACTACGTTGGTAACAAACGACTGGTGCTGTACGTGGTACTCGAAATACCCTCTCTGTTCTAACACTCACGCAAACACGTTTAAGTGCTGGTCAGTTGTTAGCACTACTCTTTGAGGATCTGTTCAAAACTTCCAACGCCAATCTCAAATCTGCGATCGACAAGGTCCTGAAAAAGCCCTCACGGACGAATGAATTCGATGCATTCAATACCATGCAATTTCAAGGCGACCACATCACCTCGGGTTTCGTTCGCGCGATTTCCACCGGGAACCGGTCTCTGAAACCGTTCAAGATGGAAAGAGCCGGTGTAACCCCACGTTCTCAGCCATTTGAGTTTCATATCCCCAGAATGATGACCCGCATCTCTTCTCAATTTGAGAAGACTCGCAAGGTCAGCGGACCACGTGCCCTGCAGCCGAGCCAATGGGGAATGCTCTGTCCCAGCGATACCCCAGAAGGCGAAGCTTGTGGTCTCGTAAAGAATCTTGCGCTCATGACGCACATCACCACCGATGTGGAAGAGGAACCCATCATCCGCTTAGCATTTATGCTCGGAGTGGAAGGTATTTCCCGAATCGTCATCACCTCAACTTTACCACACGCCAATCCTGGCGTTACATACAGACACCACGCGCCGACCACCGACATCGTGCAATGCCAACCAACTTAACACAACGCCACCCTGGGCATCAATACAGGCACCATGGATCACCCCCATACCAGACAACACCATTGCAATCACCTCCTGACACTGCTCACATTGAGGGGGTTACTAGCGCCGAACACCAATCTGACTGGCATACCAACTAAATACACACGACGATGACCCAACACCCTCAATTACTACCTAAACCCACTCCGACCGACACTTGGATTGAGGGGGTGACTACAGGGGCATTCAATCCAACCATCTACTACCCATTTGGCCCACACTACATAGCTGAACATGGTTGCCGTCTCCTCTCTTCCAACACCACTTCGAGCAAGGGGGTGCCTAGTACACCTCCACCGCCCCGACTGAACAACACCCACAAACCATCAAACTACCTATGGATTCCACCTCGGCCATCACAGCCACATCCATACCACTTGAGTGCACACCATCTGACCTTGCATTTGTATGCATTGGTGATCGCCAACCTCGATACTACCTACACCACCAACGGAACACACCCGTCAAGGTTGCACCCGTGCACCTGACTCCGCGCCCCATTCACGAGTTGCTGCACGCACACATTCGCACGGCACCCACTTGTCCGACTCGGTGTCCCCTCAAGTCATACTCGCACATTGGCGCCCAACACCTCGCCCCTGACACGCAACCATATGCCAATGGCACCACTGCATTGTGCCATCGTCCAGCACCTGCCACCACATGCATGTCGCACCTGCACGCAGCCATGCCGCGCGTCACCGAGACCATCCGAGGCACACACAAGCATTCGGGACATGCGTCCTCACCTCTCGCACACTCCAGCCGCTCACGGAGTCATGGAGGTCACTTGGCGCTGTCATGCACTCACACACGCATTCCCGTGTGTGCCACTGCTGCGCCTAGTACCCACTGTGTCGACTGAGGCCAACCCTGATGCCGCTGCCGATCGACTGTGCCCGTCCGCCTTGGCATCCACCTACGAGTCATACTCATGCCCTGGACCCCACAGGTGTCGCTGCTAACGTGCACTCACAGGTCAACAACGCGACAACAAGACCACTACTCCATATCAATGCCCCGCGCTGACGATGACACACGAGTCGTGCCCGCACGCAGTCACGCTGTGCCACGTCATCGAAGCGCATCCACCGGGAACATGGATCCTCACAAGTTGGCAACTGCACGGGTCCTGACTGCTCAAACACCCGGCGCCGATGACCTTGCATGCACAATCCGATGCTTGATACGTTGCTCGCGACGGAATCACGAAGCTGGTCGATGGCTGCGCCTTAGTACGCCCGGTCTGAAGGGGTGTGTTCCTGGACCCATAAGGGTACAGACATCATCCTCCTGCCTTTTTCGGAATCCTTTTTCCTGTGCCACCTACAGAGCCGAGTGATCGGACTGTTTTTGTCATGGTTAGAATTGCTGATTGGCCAGTGGAGGGGAAAATGAGACTCTTCATCTGCTCGCAAGATGCTTGCGGGTCCAGGAGTGCCCAGAGGGCCCTGGTATAACATGTGTTGGAGATCAGAATAATTTACTTAGCTATCTTTCCTTTTATGGACGTTATGCGTGATAGACATGCGCTCCGCTCGTCCTTTCCTCCAGTCTTGTACCACGTCGACTGGAGGTAAGCCACTCTACCAAGTTATACTTACATTCTTTACTCACCTGTACGTAGTGTAACATACCCTTACAACCTCTAGCAGCTTCGGGTTCCAACATCAGCGACACCGAAAACGACCAAAGCCTGATCAAGGTGCTGATCCACCAGACACGGAGGCCAGAGCTGGGGGACAAGTTTTCTCCCCAGCATGGTCAAAAGGGTGTGTGTGGATTGATCGTGAATCAGGAGGATATGCCGTTCAATGATCAGGGGGATTAACCCTGGTACGAAAATTTTAGCCCGTTGGGGTCATGGCGCTGACACCATCGTTCTAGACACTATTATGAACCCTCATGGTTTCCCGTCTCGAATTACGCGGGGAAGATGATCGAACTTTTGGCTGGCAAGGTAAACCACCGCTCACCTCCCACCGTGAATATAAGTTGACCCCGATTTTAGGCCAGTGTTTTATGTGGCAAAGCTTCAATATGGCACTGCATCTGGTGGGTCTAAGGCACGTCGTATCGGAATATCCTCGTTGGCCCATTTAGGTGGAGGATATGGGTTCAATTATGCTGGCAAGGACATGCTCACAAGTGGCATCACCGGTGAACCAATGGAAGCCTATGTCTTTTTTGGACCCATTATCAGGTAACAGCATCCGACTGTCCCCTGCTGCGTGGTAGCGCTCACACGCACCCGCTCATTTGCAGAAACTGAGTGAGAACATTGTCTCCAGGTGCGCCAACGATCATTGACCCACCATTGGCTACAGAACACATGGTCCTGGACAAGATGCACGCTCGCGCAAGGTCCGTTGCTATCCAAGAATGGCTGTGCCACCACCTTGCTCATTCACAGACACATAGGGGCCTATGCGCCACGCCGACGCGTTAGGTTGAAACCATGTGGTAACTCACGTCGCGAACGGCAGCTGCATGTGCGGGGGATATTGCCACGCGGTCCGCGCTCTTTGAAGTCATCTTGCGAAGGGCCGTGGAAACGACAACTGGCGTGACGGCGAGAATGTCAGCACGGAATCCGCGCTGAGCACAGGCGGCTTTGTATCATCAAGGGTGCCTGTGGTACCAGGGTCAGCTTTATGCCACTCCCACGTCAGGTTCCGAGCGGGCAGACTTTGATGAAGATGACGTTGTTACGACGTCTATTTGTCGATGGGTCCGCTTTGGACATCTGACTTGGATTTGATCGAATACGGGTCAAGACGACGTGGGGACGCAACATCCGCATCACATACTGCCGGATCGAGCGCGAGTGAATGTCAAAGTATCAAGTTGGTCGTGGCAATGGCCCCGATCGTAATTGAACGTAAACCCTATTCAAATGTGAACCCCATCCCAAAAGTGTTATATTGGAGGGTATTGAACCATGGGAATATTTTAACAGTCGCTTACGTTGATGGCGAAGGTTCGTCACTATTCCTAAATGCCCGTCTGCGCGAAAATGTAATATACTGTAGTAAAGTACAGCATTACAGGGTGATGTGACTCGTCAGCATGATCTCTTCATCCGGGGGGTACTGTCGTGCGAAGCGTTCCATGTTCAAAATAAGACGACAACCCTATTCAAGTCGTGAGGTCTTGATACCGCTTGATCAGATATGGGATCACTCACAACAGCAGAAAATAACGGTGTCGACCAACTGTAGTCGACTCGTCAATCCAATCTCTGAACATTGAATATGTATGAGACATACTAGAAAACTGCGATCGCTTGCTGATCGTCGATCCCAAGGAACGCCAAAGTGGTACCACATAGCACTAAAGCGAGCACGGTGTGCCACGTTCAGCGATACTTGGTTGAAGGTTTATAAGATGACTCACGAAAGACGGCGATATAATTACTCGTAGCATCTTTCACGAGAAACGATAGAAGAGGTGTCCTTCCCCACCCTAGCCTAGCCCCAATCACTTGCTTGAAGACGAGCATGCCCATGAGGATACTCTGTACAATCATTACGAGAACCCTGAGTACCACGTCAACGTGCATGTTAGGTGCGTTGGAAAACAGAAAGCTTGCGTGTGAGTGTTTGCAAGGTCGTTATGCGGCTTCAGAAGGAAACAAGCCTCGAGATACTCTACTGTGGGACATTTGACCATGTGTGTTACTGCGAGAACCGATTCTAAGAGGATCAGGCTACCGAGGAAAACGCCAGTTTTACGGTTTCGATTAAATAGTGCGTGAACTGATCCAAAACAGAGCTGGATAAAAAGCTTTGTAGGCTCTGCTGAGCTTACCTCTGATAGCCAAAATGGTATCAATCATAGAAATCGAGACTTGCGCGATGAGTACTATGTATCGATACCATATAACGCACAAGGAGTCAGGCGTTCGACCTGAGGACAAGGCCGGGGAGATGGCCAGATGAAATCTACGATGGGATTAGTCGGTCGAAGAGCGGCTGCCAGTCTCAGTCCTACATTTGTACAGCCAGCAGAAAGTAACGAAAATAAAAGTAGAACCACTTGAACAGGCAGCGTCGCATTCTGTTAATGTTGAATTCAGGGTGACATTGCTGCGACATGCATGACCTTACTGCCATATATATTTACACTCTCCTGGAAATGTCAAAACGATATCCCAGAGCAAGAAACTGATCCCGGCCACTTTTGGTGGTGTAAGCGCTTGATGTCAGAAGAACGTGAGTAGGGACAAGACAGACCTAATTGATACTGAACACCACGCATGGCCTCGAGATATGCTATTGAGAAGGTTGGAGTGCTGGTGATTGACGTCATTTTTGGGTCTGAGAGGTCTGGGGAGGGAAGCAAGAGTGTTAGTTGCCCGAGGGGATCTTTGATATCTAAGTAGCGAGCTGGTTTAGTCACATCACCCGCGCGGGGGCGCGATGGTGAGAGTGCATGTGGCGGTCCTTCCGGCCGGCAGAGGTCGTGCCTAGAAAATATTAGCGTTCCACGGAGCCTTCTCAGTGACGGCAGACACGCACCTTGACGATAAATCTAGGTCCAAGGCATTACTTGCCAGTGTGGCGGCTCGACTACATCGTCCGGCCTGACTTGTGTTCGTCACTGTCCGAGTTTTTTGCTAAAGATTGAATTCCAAACTTGAAGGTCACGGTGTCTGTCGTCCGAGACAGAGTATCTGTGCTGGATTTCCTGTGAGAACGCTGCCATCAGTGGCGCTCCCTGAGACTGTTCTGAGCGCAAACCTGATTAGCTGGAGAAACCATTCTTGCAGCTCGAGGTGGTCGGGGTCACGCCGTGACTTGCTAGCCGATCGTCATACGTTCGGATGGATCCAGAGGACGAGGAATGGCAGCATCTGAACCGCACAAACTGGCACGGACTGGGCCTCGCAGATCCGATTAAAAACGTCGAGGTGCGCTCATTCCGTGTCTCTCTTTACCATGTACATTGACAGCAAAACCAACAGGACAAATGGCTTTTGTTGCCCGCTTTCCTCAAAGTCAAAGGGCTCGTCAAACAGCACATCGACTCCTTCAACTACTTTGTCGATACCGACATCAAGAGCATCGTCAAAGCCAACAACAAGGTCACGTCAGACGTCGATCCTAGATTTTGGCTCAAGTATGCCGACATTCAGGTGGGCTTTCCCGACCGCACCGATCTAGACGCTATCGACAAGAGCATCACCCCACACGAATGTCGGCTACGCGATATAACTTATAGTGCACCCATCCTCGTTACGATTCAGTACACTCGCGGCAAGAACGTCGTGAGGAGGCCAAACGTAAATATTGGTCGTTTGCCTATCATGCTGCGTAGTAACAAGTGCATCTTGACCGGACGTTCCGAGGCACAACTCGCTCGCATGACCGAATGTCCGCTCGATCCCGGTGGTTACTTTGTCGTCAAAGGCACGGAAAAGGTCATCCTCGTCCAGGAGCAGTTGAGCAAGAACCGAATTATCGTCGAAACGGATCACGTCAAGGGCATCGTCCAGGCTTCCTGCACCTCGTGAGCATCGACGGGTCATCGTCCTCTCGGATCACCCCTCACGGCTTCTTCTAGTTCGACTCACGGCGGTCTCAAATCTAAAACCTACGTAGCTACTAAAAAGGGCAAGGTCTATCTTCGTCACAACTCAATCCACGAAGACGTCCCGATTGTCATCGCTCTCAAGGCTCTTGGCATTCAATCGGACAAGGAAATCCTTTTGCTCACTGCTGGGACTACGGACGCCTACAAATCTGCCTTTGCCGCGAATTTAGAAGAGGCTGCCAAGCTTGGTGTATTCACTCGCCACCAGGCTCTGGAATGGATTGGTTCTAGGGTAAAGGTCAATCGTAAGGTTGTGGGGCCACGAAGGCCAGCATGGGAAGAGGCGCTGGAAGCGCTAGCGACGATCGTATTAGCCCACGTGCCGGTTGTTGGACTAGATTTTAGGTCAAAGGCTATCTTCGTCGCGACAATGACTCGACGCGTTCTCATGGCCATAGAGG
>JBBPJO010000418.1:0-12879 GCA_038088815.1 Boletus nobilissimus | reverse complement strand
CTTTCTTGTGCCAAGATCCCCAACAACTACAAGAATGGGATAAAGAAAGCTGGCCAATTCTTCCAACAACTATGGAGGATTGGAGATTTACAAAAGGGTGTCCCTTATATCCCAGCACCCTCTTCTCATTCACACTGAGACCCATACATGATGGACATAGATGCTGTGCATCTATTGCTGACTCAGCGTGCTAAGTATATGCAGAGTAATACATGCTTTATCTGTCACAAGGTTGGCTGTAGGTCCTCCAACCACACCAGATCTGGGACCAACCAGACCTCATGTTCCCACCCAACCACATGCTCTGGATGCACCACACGTCCGAGTTACATAGTCCTGCAACAATGGGCACAAACTACCACCACCACAGAGGAGGAGGATGAACTCTTGGCTTACCTAGAAGGAATGGGTAGTATGGAGAAAGGTGCCAGAATTAAGATCCTCAAAAGTGCTGTTGGGGAGGGCAGCTCGTCTGTGGACAAGGAGGAAGGCTACCAAGCCATGGCTGAGGTAAGAACAGCCACTTACTAAGAGTGCCAGAAGGAACCAACCAGGGCAGCACCACAAGCCAGGGCTGTATGGTCTGGACCATGGAACAATAGGTTTTCTGCTATTGCACCAGCAGACCTCTGGATGACCACCCTGGAGGAAGTCCTGGATCATTATCTGGGCACATACGCAAATGGTAATAATTTCCAACCAATGCTGGAAGTGGATGCAGCTACTCCCAAGGGTCAAGGGATGGGGCTTGAACCGCAACCTTCTCCTTAAGAGACCACCACAAGATATACAGTCAAACAAGGAATCAAGGTGGTTAGAGCGGTGAGAGGAGAGGAAGGCTCTTGGAACTGACCAAGGCAGACTGGGACCTGACCCACCAACCACATACAGGGCACCCCTGGTTTCTGCGAAGAGCCATGTCTGATACCTGGACCTGACCAGGAGACATGGCCTGGGACTGGGACTGGAACCAACTAGCATCCCGGAATGCCTGGAATCAACCAGGGTTTTTGAAAGGCAGGAATGGGTCAACGTCATCACCCACCTAGAATATTTCTCATAGATGTTCTCCAGTGTTTGTGTCAGGAGGTCGTTTGCAATCAATCACTATTCCAGTTACTCTCTATCCTCCTGACTGCACTGCATTCAAAAGCATTGACACAAAAGCCCTTGTTGTCTCTGGGGCAACTGGATGTTTTATTGACTATGCTATGGTAGTGGCATGCGACATACCCACTACATGACTCAAGACTCCCCTGTGGGTGAGCAACGTCGACGGATCACCCAACAAAAACAGCCTGATATGAAAACAGGCATTGGTGCTAATGCAACTCAGAGAAACCACCAAACTCTAAGACTTCCTTGTTATTGACTGTGGTAAGGACAAAATCATCCTAGGGCTCCCATGGCTCTGAGATTGTAATCTGGAGATTAACTGGAGTACAGAAACCAACCATACAGAAACAAACAAGAGAACGAGAAGACATCATAGCCAAGGCCCATACTATCAATGTCTTCAACAGGAAATGCCAGATGAACAAAATATGGCAACAACAAGCCCTGTGGTGGAAGCAAAATGACGATCCATTACTCACAGCAAGGACCAATGAGGTTTATCTGAAGGTACCTGACATGGACCCAACCATGCAGTGAGAGGAGATATCGGCGCTCATAGAATGTGAGGAAGGTGATGACGAAGAGCCAACCGGACCCTCTATTAAGAAAACAACAATTTCAACTTCTCTCGCACAAGATGTGAAGAAGAACAAGACAGAACTCCTGGGAGACTTCCGATATTTTGAGGACATCTTCCAAAAGAAGGACAACAGTCCCCTTCCACCCTACTGGTTGTTCAATCACAGCATAGATCTAGACGACTCTTTCCTACCCAAGGTTGCTAAGGCCTACCTGCTTAACCCTAAGGAGCTAGAGACATGTAAAGAATTTATCGATGAACACTTGAAGGCTGGATGTATTTGCCCATTGAATTCCCCCATGGCATCTCCCTTCTTTTTTGTCTCAAAAAAGGATGGTAATGTTTGCCCTTGCCAAGACTACCGCTATCTCAATGAGCATACCATCCAGAATGCTTACCCTCTCCTGCTCATTGGAGACTTGATGGATCAGCTCAAGGGATCTCGATACTTCACCAAGATGGATATTCGATGGGGCTATAACAACGTCTGGATCAAGACTAAAGATGCCTGGAAGGTGGTGATCATTACACCCTTGGCCTCTTTGAGCCTCTCATCATGTTTTTTGGCCTTTGCAACAGTCCAGTGACCTTCCAGTCATTCATGGACTTCATTTTCAAGGACATGGTAGTGGAAGGATGGTTGATCATCTATATGGATGATATGCTGATGCATTCTAGGGATCCTAAGGAACACCATGAACAAACGAGGCAAGTCCTAGAACAGTTATGAGAGAACTGTCTTGGCCTCAAATTGGAAAAATGTACTTTCAATGCATCTGAGGTAGAATTCCTCAGGATGGTCATTAAAGAGGGTATCATCGCGATGGACCCTACCAAGGTTTTGGCAATCTCTTCCTGGGAACCACCAATGTTGGTTCATGCAGTCCACTCATTTATAGGGTTCTGCAACTTTTACTGCAAGTTTATTCTGAACTTCTTGGTGTAACGCACAGCGTAGCATGCTGTGATACTAAGATACTAAGCTCAAATGAGGATGAAGAAAGAGTGAGGATACAAGTGAAGTATGTAGTTCGAGTGCCGAGCTTTGAGACGATGCGAAGCCTAGGCGGTCTCACCTATTCAGGTATGAACTAAGCACTCACTGAATTCAGTGATTACTAGAAACAATGCTGGTATTGTGTAGAACTAGCTTAAGGAAAATACAGGAGGGTGAGAGAGCACCCTTGTATATGGTAGACCCCTTCTAAATAAGGTATCGGTGCGCAGCACCTCTAGTCATAGTGAGTCACAAATGTATAACTTGATGCACAGCACAAGAGTCAGTACAAGTCATGATAAGTCATAACGAGTCAGAAACAAAAGGCTATGCCACAGGCAGTGAAGTCCAAACAAGGCGACTGCGGCGGAATGGAAAGGAAGTCTAAATATAGGTATAGGCGGGGTGCTGTGTGAGACAGAAGTGGAAAGGAATCAGGAGACATATTTGGTATAGTGGAGGATGACTCCATTACAAATACAACCGCACACGGTGAAAGGAATGAGACTAGGAGTTGAGTGAACAAAAGAGTAAAGGAAAAAGTGTACCCCCTCAGTAAACTGTAACATTACCCCCTTCCTATGGTTGAAGCACCTGCGAGACCTCTAATCTTCATCTCCCTCATTGACTTTGTAGTCCGTTGGGTCATAGTCGTCAAGAGGGTTACGTTGGGTTGGGCAAAATTCTTCTGAATGACCCAACTCTCCGCAAAGTTGACAATGGCGACAAGGACAGTAGGCCTGTATGTGTCCTGGGGTGGTTATGCAGTAAAAGGGGCATTCATAATGCCCACAATCTGCACAAAGGTGCCCTCATTGGCCACAGACGAAACATCAACTGAGAACCGGATGAGAGGGAGTGGATGGCATCGACGGGATAGTGTCTACATCAATGGGTTGGGAGGAACATCCTGGCAATGGCGAGGGTGTTGCTGTGAAGTCCTTGTTATAGCAATGGGAGGTGGGGAATGGAGTTGCCTGTCGTGGTTTTCCTCGATATCCCTCAGGACGTTTACCCACAGCTCATGCTGAGGAGCTGGGTAGCCCGAATGAAACTGTTGCGTTACCTCATTTGAATTTACGAGGACGACGGGAGGGTGTCAGAGTGGTGGGATGTTCTCGAGCGGGAAGTATGTGCTCAGGCTCTGGGGTAGGGGTCCCTCGTCCGAGGAGGGGTATGGTAGTGAGGAAAGCAAGGATGTCGGGGTGGTCTGTGGGGAGAGTGGCAAGAGATCTGGGAATAGTATCGCTGCTAAGTCCTGGAGTAGTGCTAGAACTTCTGGCTCTGGAATTGTCGCTAGCTGCGGGAGGGTTTGGAGGTGGGACAGGCAATGGTGCTGTGGATGTGGAGTCGGGGGTTGAGGGGGAGCTGGGGGTGATGGTGGAGTTGTCATCCCAGAGGGTTTGTCTTGGGTTTCTGGCCCAAGTGTTGCTGTCCCAGTGATGATCTGGGTTGTTGTCCAAGTAGTAAGTTTGTAGATGGGTGGGCAGAGTGTTGACGATGGGTTGCAGAATGTGCATGAACAAGGGGGTATGGACCACAGAGAGGACATCGGAGAATCTGTGGTCATGGAAGGCATCAAGGATGGCATCTCTAGAGGCATGGATGGCCTGTTCCATGGCAGCAGCATAGACAGGCAAGGTCCCATCTGGAAAGAGCTGGGTGTGGAGTGTCCGTCCGGTGGTGTATGTATGAAAGATGATTCCCAAAGATTGGAGAATCGGGCTGTCTCTATAAGAGGGTATGCACAATAAGGCACAGGCAATAGCAGGGTTCTTTAACGTGGAAGCAAAGAGAATTCGTTGAGAGTGATCTGGGAGTCGGTGGATGTGAACAGGTAATTGGAAAGGTACTGCATTAAGCGACGAGGAGGACATCAAGAGTTCTGTGAGAATGGTGACAATGGTGGAGGAGCTAGGGCTCAACTCAAAAGCAAGTGAGGAATTGAGGGTTTAAGGAGGGAAGGCAATTGGATCCCTGGCCTTATATTCATCGAAGAGGTCCACAGCATGTTCTAAGTTGGACTTGGGTTCCCAGGTGTTTTCGGAGGACAGGTATCCTTTCCACGAAATGAGATAGTAGCGGCGTCAAGCGAGCCCCGATGAGCTAAGATCTGTTCAATTTCAAATTCCTCTTCTCCATCAATGATATCCGGTGGAAGCGGAACATGGTTTGGTCTGTGTTCAGCGGTTTCCTGATAGGGAGTCAAAAGCGATGCATGGAAGGTGTTATGGATTTTCCACGTTTTGGGCAGTCAGAGTTTGTATAAAACAGGTGAAATGACCTGTGAAATTTCAAAAGGTCCCTCACATCGAGGGGCTAGTTTTCGAGAGGGGTAGTGGAGTCTCAGGTTACAGCCCTCGAGCCATACCTTGTCTCCGACCTTCCATGGTTTAAATTTGGATGTGACTCGTTCACACATGTATCATTGTGCGTTTTTGTGGGTGGCAGTGGCTTCCTTGTGAGCCTCTTCGAGGTCTCCAAGATGTTTCTCTAAGGCAGGAAGGAAGGTGGTGGTTCCTATCAATGGGTAAGCCCTCGGCTCATACCCAAACATCAAGCTAAATGGGGTCTTTCCTGTTATGGAATGGACGGAAGAGTTGTAACAGAATTCTGCCATTGATAATAAGTCCAACCATCAGGTGGTGTCTTCTTGGCAAAAGATCTGAAGGTAAGTTTCCAATTCCTGATTGACGTGTTCTGTTTCTCTGTTGGTCTGTGGGTGGTAGGCAGAGGAAAGGAGCGGATCATACTTGAGAAGCCTTGCTAGTTCTAGAGCAAAGGCCGAGGAAAAATGTGGACTGTGGTCCAAGATAACCTTGTCGTGGAGTCCAAAGCAGGGATAGACCTTTTTGAAGAAGAGCTGCACTATGCCCTCGGCATCTGCACTCTTGTGAGTTGGGGTGAAAATTACCCCCTTAGTAAGGCCATGGTTGACCATGACCATAACCAAATCAAATCCATGGGACGGTGGCAAGTCCATGATGAGATTGACTGACAAACACTGGAAAGGATGGGAGGAAGCAACCGGGAGAGGGGTGAGAGGTGGGACAGTGGGATGGGTGTTGACCTTGTTGGCTTGGCATGTCGTGCAGCCTTGGACAAAGCGACGCACAAAGGAAGTGAGTCCAGGCCACCAATAGTCACGCTGTACCTGATTGACGGTCTGGTAGTAACCGTCATGACCACCCGCGGGTGAGTCATGGATCACATGGAGGAGGTCATTCTGGTGAGCCTCAGGGATGTAGGCTCTGTCCTTAAAATAGAGTGTGCCATCATCATATCACCAATTGTGAATGGAAGAGCGAGGGATTTCCACGGTAGCCTTGTGAAGCTGATGGATGACAAATTCGTCATGTGTGGTTGACTGCTTGATAGCAGTCCGAAGGTCGGTGTCAATCTGTTTCAAAAATAGTTCTCCTGGGAGCAGCATGACTTCAGCGTTGTCAGCCGATGTGTCCAACACATCTTTCTGAGAGAGCATCCGCTGGGGTCATGTTATTCCCGGGTACGTGTTGCAACAGGAGGTCATAGTCCTGTAGCGTTAATAGCCATCTAGCTTGCTGCCTAGATAGCTTTCAGGGGTCTTTAAAGTAGCACAGATTCTTGTGGTCTGTGAGCACAGTTACGGGGTGGTCGGTTCCAGTTAGGTAGTGTCGCCATTCTTCTAGCGCATGTATAACTGCTAGAAGTTCTTGGTTGTATATGTCATAGTTACGTTCAGCCAGTGAGAACATGCTAGAGATGTAGCAGCAAGGGTGTAAGTCACCATTGGTGTCCTTCTGCATCAAAACTCCTCCAGAGGCTGTTAGAGATGTGTTGGTCATTATGAAAAATGGCTTGGAGGTATCCGCCATTACCAATACGGGTTTAGAAGTGAAGGCCTTTTGGAGGAGGTTGAAAACCTTCTGTTGCTCGTGCATCCAGGACCACGGCTGCCCTTTCTTTGTCAAATCCAAGATCGGCCTAGCAATTTCCGAGAAGTTCGGAATAAACTTGTGGTAAAAGTTGCAGAACCCTATAAATGAGCAGACTGCACGAACCAACGTAGGTGGTTCCCAGGAAGAGATTGCCAAAACCTTGGTAGGGCCATCATGATGATACCCTCTTTCACGACCATCCCAAGGAATTCAACCTCAGATGCGTTGAAAGTACATTTTTCTAGTTTGAGGCCGAGATGGTTTTCTCTTAACCATTCCAGAACTCACCTCGTTTGTTGGTGATGTTCGTTAAGATCCCTGGAATGGATCAACATATCATCCATGTAGATGATCAACCATCCTTCCACTACCATATCCTTGAAAATGAAGTCCATGAACAACTGAAAAGTCGCATGGCTGTTGCATAGGCCGAAAAACATGATGAGAGGCTCAAAGAGGCCGAAGGGCGTGATGAACGCCGCCTTCCAGGCATCTTTGGTCTTGGTCTGGACGTTATTATAGCCCCATTGAATATCCATCTTGGTGAAGTAACAGGACCCCTTGAGCTGATCCATCAAGTCTCCAATAAGCGGGAGAGGGTAAGCATTCTTGACGGTGTGCTCATTGAGGTAGCGGTAGTCTTGGCAGGGGCAAAGATTACCGTCCTTCTTTGAGACGAACAAGAAGGGAGATGCCATGGGGGAGTTCGATGGGTGAATACGACCGGCCTTCAAGCGTTCGTCAATGAAATCTTTACCTGCCTCTCACTCCTTAGGGTTAAGCGGGTAGGCCTTGGCAACCTTGGGTTGGAAAGAGTTGTCTAGATCTATGCCATGATCGAATGACCGGTAAGGTGGAAGAGGACCACCATCCTTTTTCTGGAAGACGTCCTCAAAATCTCGGAAGTCCCACGGGAGTTCTGTCCTGTTCTTCTTCACGTCTTGTGCGAGAGAAGTCAAAATCATTGTTTTCTTAATAGAGGGTCCAGCCGGCTCTTCATCATCATCCTCCTCGCATTCTATGAGCCCCAGTATCTCCTCTTGCTGTGTGGTCGGTTCCACATCAGGTAGCTTCAGATGAACCTCATTGGTCCTTGCCATGAGTAATGGATCAATGTTTTGCTTCCACCACAGAGCTCGTTGTCGCTGTATTTTGTTCATCTGGCATTTCCTATTGAAGACATTGATAGTATGGGCCTCAGCCATGACATCTTCTCATTCCCTCATTCATTTCTGTACGGTCGGCTGTGTATCTCGAATACAAACAGTCCCTGTACTCCAGTTTATCTCCAGATCGCAATCTCGGAGCCATGGGAGCCCTAGGATGATCTCATCCTTGCCACAGTCAATAACAAGGAAGTCTTGGAGTTCAGTGGTTTCTCTGAGCTGCATTAGCACTGATGCCTGTTTTCGTATCAGGCTGTTTTTATTGGGTGATCCATCGATGTTGCTCGCCCGCAGGGGAGTCTTGAGTCATGTAGTGGGTATGTCGCATGCCACTACCATAGTGTAGTCAATAAAACAACCAGTTGCCCTGGAGTCGATGAGGGCCTTCATGTCAACACTTTTGAACGCAGTGCAGTCAGGAGGATAGAGAGTAACGGGGATAGTGATCAATTGTGAGTTACTTCCTGACACAAACACTAGAGAACATCTATGAGAAATATTGTAGGCGGGGTATGATGTTAACCCATTCCTGCCTTTCAAAAACCCTGGTTGGTTCCAGGCATTCTGGGATGCTGGTTGGTTCCAGTCCCAGGCCAAGTGTTGTGGTCAGGTCCATGTGTTGCACTTGCCTCTTCGCAGAAACTGGAGATACTCTGTATGCGGTTGGGCAGGTCAGTTCCTGCTCCAGGCCATGTGTCCTGGTCAGTTCCAGGTATCTCATATACCTCTACTCCTTCTCTCACCACTCTTACCACCTTGATTCCATGTTTGACTGTGTTTCTTGTGGCGGTCTCTTGAGAAGAAGGTTGCGGTCCAAGCCCCGTCCCTTGACCCTTGGGAGTAGCTGCGTCCGCGTCCACCCTTGACTGGACATATATATCATTGGGGTATGTGCCTGGATAATGATCCAGGACTTCCTTTCCTCTGGGGTGGTCGTCCAGAGGTCCACCGACATGATAGTGGAAAACCTATTGTTCCATGGTCCAGACCATACAGCCCTGGCTCGTGGTGCTGCCCTGGTTGGTTCCTTTTGGCACTCTCAGTAAGTGGCCGTTCTTACCTCAGCCATGGCTTGGTAGCCTTCCTCCTTGTCCGCAGACAGGCTGCCCTCCCCAAAAGCAGTGTTGAGGATCTTAATCATGGCACCTTTCTCAGTGCTACCCATTCCTTCTAGATAAGCTGAGAGTTCATCCTCCTCCTCGATGGTGGTGGTAGTTTGTGCCCATTGTTGCAGGACTTTGTAAGTAGGACGTGCAGTGCATCCGGAGGATGTGGTTGGGCAAGGATGTGAGGTCCGGTTGGTTCTGGATCTGGTGTGGTTGGAGGACCTACAGCCAACCTTGTGACAGATAAAGCACTCGTTGCTCCGCATATACTCAGTGCGCTGAGTCGGCAATAGGCGTACGGCATCTATGTCCATCGCGTACGGGTCTCGGTGTGAACGAGAAGAGAGTGCCAGGATGTGAGGAACACCCTTTCATAAATCTCCAATTCTCTGCAGCTGTTGGGAGAACTGGCCGGCTTTCTTTATCCAATCCTTGTAGTCATCTGGGATCTTGTCGCAAGAGAGGATCATAGTTGTGAGCTTGGGACTAAGGCTGTGGATGAACCACTCCACGACAGCGTGTCTGTCAGTGATTCTGGACTTCTCAGTGAGAAGCTGGAACTGGGAAGCATACATGGTGAACCCATCGCTCCAGGTTCCGTCGGAATCTTTTCCGGCAGTCTGGTGAAGTTTGGACAGGTCGATCCTTGCCTTAGCGGCTACATTGTAGGGGGAGAAAGCGGTCTCGAACGCCTGTGTGATCTGTGTGAAGGTCTTTTCTTCATTTGGTATCTGGGCGTTGCCCAGTTTCATAAGCCATCCTTCAGCGAAGGTCTTTCCACAGCCCTTACTAATCTTATTCAGAAAAGTAAGGCATTTGGTCATATCTGTGAAAAGCTTGTCGTTGATAGTGAAGCAGGCTTCCATCAAGAGGAGCCATCTATTAGCGTCCTCTGCCACCCTGGAAAAGTCCTCAGGAAGGCTGGCCTTTATTTCTGAAACCACATCGTTGTTTTCTGGAGCCAGGTCAAAGTCAGGGAATGTTGCCTTGGTCGGTTCCAGGTCAATGTTGTGGAAAACTACAGGGACTTCCTTGTCAGGGGGGATCAGCGATCCGGGTGGGGTCAGAGTGGAGGGGCGGGGAGGGACGGCAGCTAATTCAGAGATGGAGGGGAGGTAGGTGGGGTTCCACCCTTGGCTTCTGTTGACTTCTGCGAGAGCGTTCTGTCGTTCCCTATATGCTGCGATATTCTCTGGGAAGGAGTACCTATTGGGTAACGGGAGATGGAAGGGATGCTCGTCAGGGAGAAGGTGGAGTCTTGGAAGGTAGGAGGAGGAATGGAAAGAAGACATGGTGGGATCTTCTGGGGGAGAGTCAGAATTGGAGGGTGCTCTGAATCTGCCGAGGCAGGATATGATGGGTGGGGGGAGTGTCCTCTACGTGAGAGTAGGGACAAGGGGAAAAGCTAGTTCTTTTGTAACACACAGCATAGCATGCTGTGATACTAAGATACTAAGCTCAAACAAGGACAAAGAAAGAGCGAGGATACAAGTGAAGTTTGTAGTCTGAGTGCTGAGCTTTGAGATGATGCGAAGCCTAGGCAGTCTCACCTATTCAGGTATGAACTAAGCACTCACTGAACTTGGTGGTTACTAGAAACAACACTGGTATTGCGTAGAACTAGCTTAAGGAAAATACAGGAGGGTAAGAGAGCACCCTTATATACGGTAGGCCCCTTCTAAATAAGGTATCGGTGCACAGCACCTCTAGTCGTAGTGAGTCACAAATGTATGACTCGATGCGCAGCACAAGAGTCAGTACAAGTCATGATAAGTCATGACGAGTCAGAAACAAAAGGCTATGCCACAGGCAGTGAAGTCCGAACAAGGTGACTGTGGCAGAACAGAAAGGAAGTCTAAATATAGGTATAGGTGGGGTGCTGTGTGAGACAGAAGTGGAAAGGAATCGGGAGACATATCTGGTATAATGGAGGACAACTCCATTATGAATACAACCACGCACGGTGAAAGGAACGAGACTAGGAGTTGAGTGAACAAAAGAGTAAAGGAAAAAGTGTACCCCCTCAGTAAACCGTAACACTCGGAAATTGCTAGGCCAATCTTGGATTTAACAAAGAAAGGGCAGCTGTGGTCCTGGACACATGAGCAACAGAAGGCTTTCAATCTCCTCCAAAAGGCCTTCACTTCAAAACCTGTACTTGTGATGCTGGATACCTCCGAGCCATTTTTCATAATGACCGATGCATCTCTAACCGCCTCTGGAGGGGTCCTAATGCAGAAGGACGCCAATGGCGACTTACATCCTTGCTGCTACATCTCTAGCATGTTCTCACTGGCAGAACATAACTATGACATATACAACTGAGAACTTCTAGCGGTTATACGTGCGCTAGAAGAATGGCGACATTATCTGACTGGAACCGACCAGCCCGTAACTGTGCTACTTCAAGGACCCCTGAAAGCTATCTAGGCAGCAAGCTAGATGGCTACTGACGCTATAGGACTATGACCTCCTGTTCCAACATGTACCCAGGAATAACATGACCCTGGTGGATCCTCTCTCTCGGAAAGATGTGTTGGACACATCAGCCAACAATGATGAAGTCACACTGCTCCCAGGAGAGCATTTTTAAAATGAATTGACACTGACCTTCAGACTGCTATTGAGCAGTCAACCACCAAGAATGACTCCATCATCAATCAACTTCACCAACTTCACGAGGGTACCTTGGGCATCCCCTGTTCCTCTATCCATGACTGGCAATATGATGATGGAATACTCTATTTTAAGGACAGAGCCTACATCCCCAACGCTCACCAGAACAACCTCCTTCATGTCATCCATGACTTGCCCATGGGGGGTCATGGCAGTTACTACTGGACCATTAATCAGGTACAATGTGACTATTGGTGGCCTGTACTCACCTCCTTTGTGCATTGCTTTGTCCAGGGCTGCACAATGTGCCAAGCCAACAAGGTCAACACCCATCCCACTATCCCACTGCTCATGCCTCACCTGGTTGCTTCCTCCTGTCCTTTCCAGTGTTTGTTGGTTGATCTCATTATGGACTTGTTACCATCTCACGGTTTTGATTCGGTTATGGTTGTGGTTGACCATGGCCTTACTAAGGGGGTAATTTTCACCTCAACTCACAAGAGTGCAGATGCTGAGGGCATAGTGCAGCTCTTTTTTGAGAAAGTCTTTCCCTGCTTTGGACTCCACAACAAGGTTATCTTGGACCGTGGTCCACAGTTCGCCTCGGCCTTCGCTCTAGAACTAGCAAGGCTCCTTGAGTATGATCTGCTCCTCTCCTTTGCCTACCATCCACAGACTGACAGAGAGATGAAATATTACCAATGGTGGAATTCTGTCATAACTCTTCCATTCATTCTGTAACAGGAAAGACTCTGTTCAACTTGATGTTTGGGTATGAGCCAAGGGCCTACCCATCGATAGGAACCACTACCTTCCTTCCTGCTCTAGAGAAACACCTTGGAGACCTTGATGAGGCTCACAAGGAAGCCACCGCTGCCCATGAAAAGGCACAATGATATATGCATGAATGAGTCACGCCCAAATTTAAACCATGGAAAGTTGGAGATAAGGTATGGCTTGAAGGCCATAACCTGAGACTCTGATACCCCTCTTGAAAACTTGCCCCTTGATGCAAGGGACCATTTGAAATTTCACAGGTTATTTTGCCTGTCTTGTATAAACTCCAATTGCCAAAAATGTGGAAAATTCACAACACCTTCCACACATCGCTTCTGACTCCCTATCAGGAAACTGCTGAACATGGACCAAACTTTGTCCCACTTCCACCAGACATAATAGACAGAGAAGAGGAATTTGAAATTGAACAGATTCTAGCCCATCAGGGCTCCACCCGACACTGCCACTACCTCGTTTCATGGAAAGGATACCTGTCCTCCGAAAACACCTGGGAACCCGAGTCCAATTTAGGACATGCTGTGGACCTCCTAGACAAATATAAAGCCAGACATCCAGTCCCCTTCCCTCCCTGAAACCCTCG
>JBBPJO010000417.1:0-12932 GCA_038088815.1 Boletus nobilissimus | reverse complement strand
TACAGGGGCAAAAAATATTAGAATTTCGTCGTTTCTATAGACAAAGGTACTACAAGAATCAAACGTGTTTACGAGTAAAATAAGAGGTCAATTTCGTGTCTTTCATACTCTTAATTGTGATGACGGAGGAGATGGGGGACTGGCCGAGAGAGGCTTGACTACTATAATTTGCGTGAGACTTGAAAAGTGGAGACCAAGCCATTCTTCATCGACCTCTGAGATTGGTTGACGAGCCTTTAAAGCAGCCTCAAGTGCTGATTTGCGGGCACTTGTTTGGTCTCGCAGCTTCCTTAACCCCTGTTTCAGAGTGTCGAGGTCGAGAAGATTGCAGAAGGCAGTCACAGTTGCCATGTTGGAATGGTCGGTAACTACAATTACATAATTTAAATTGCCTAATTTGGAAATATAGTCACGCGATCATCGCTTTTCCACCTCGAAAAATGGTATGGGATATCGGTTATCGGTTATATTCCAATTTCACCGCAAACCAACTTGGGAAATCTGAAAAGGTATCGGTTAGCAGGGAGTATCGGTTATAAGGGAGTCGACTGTATACTGAAGTACGCTTTTGGTTGGTGACTATGCGGTACCGATAGAGTCAGGAACATGACGTTGCCACCGAGCCAACCTGTCGTTTAAGTTCAATTTTATGATTTCATGGGAAAGCATTGTCAAGGGCCACTCTACGCGATCGGAAACGCGCCTACTGCAGCATCAATATGCCTTGTGGAGTGGCTCGCATGCGCATACATGCGTGTACATAATCCTCGGAACTCATTAGATTCTTTTGCGACGAAAAGAGGACCCGTCAAATATACATCTTGACAAGAAATTACGCGCACAAAGTACGTTTTACCGCGTTTTCTTACTCGTCTAGAGCAGTGGACACGATGAATCTGAAATCTCGAGTTTCTTTCATAGAGACATGAACGCGCCAGCGATGACGGCGACGACACAGACAGTTACGCTACCGGCTGTAAGAGCCATGGCTCCACCAGATTGAGAGCCGCTACTAGAAGAGCCACTGGCAGAGCTGAGCTAACGACACGAGATGGGTGCGTGAGACAAGGAAGGAAACTAAGACGAGGCACGAACGACTCACCGTCAAAGTACCATTGCAACCCTCGTTCCAGCCGCTGATGGAAGCCTGCGCCGCACTCTGGACGGCTGAGTCAATGTTGACAACACAGTCCATACATTGAACCAATTGATTGCCGACCGAGGCGTCACACACGCAACTGAGGTCTGCGCCACAGTTCTGAGAAAAAAAAAGACGTGTTGTTGGAGTCATGAGGAGACGTGTGTGAGATAAAGAATGGACCCACGGCCATGGTGGTTAGTACTTTGCATGGGGATTGGCATGCGGAGGGAGCGTCTCCAGGATTAATTCCCTGACGAGCGACAAGTGCATTCGAGTTGGGAGCTGTAGGATTAGCTGAAGTCGCTGGATGTCAGGATAGTTATCAAAGCATGGATGGAGTACGTTACGTACAGCGAGAAAAGACAGAAATGGCGGAAAGGAGTGGAGCAATTTGGACCATTGTGGAAAAGAGGTGGATGAGAAGCAAAGTGATTGTTGAGGGAAGAGGGATGAATCTCCTTTAAATAGAGATTATTCGTCGCGGCAAAAGTCGATACCTCCGTTGGATAATTACGGCGTCCGCGAGCAATCTTCCGCGATGACCCTGAGCGCAGGTGAAAGCACTTGGCATGGCTGTGAATGGAGACCCAGACTGGTGTGACGAAGGCACTCATGGTGGAGACTTGGGTATGCCCAGACCGCACCCGTGATACTGAACGTCCCTTGAGGTCTTCCAGAGACTCCTAAAAGTGAGCGATGAGTGATGAGTGATAGGGCAGCCCGACGGAACATGCTTCCGGTTCTGCAGGACACGTGAAGCCTCGTTGCAACTCGGCTCCCGGGGAACACTCACTGGCCCTGGTTGTGAGATTACGTGACTATGACACCGGCGTCCATTTGATCTTTGCAACTTCCATGCGCTCACCGCACAGTTTGTCAATTGAGGAGTACTCACATGCGTCTCATGCAAGCATTTCACCTAGGTGAAGCAATATGTCTCGAGAGGGTAACTTGACAACACGGTGACGCCACTTAAATGAGTTCAGATTTACTACTGTGGAAAGCGGCACAGATCAATTAGTTCCAGTCTGTTCCCAGCGGCAATTGGCGATCGCGTTTGTGATTCGTGTATGTGCATCCAGTTTAATCGGACCTTGGTCTGGTTCTGAGACCCGCCATGAGTACTAGGGGACCCCCCACTCACTGGCAGCTTACCATAGGAAATATCCCGAACGGTCCCAGATCTGAAGATGTCGGATCCCCTCTCATGGATATAACTCATCTGGTGACAGTTTTGCCAGTGTGTGCATAACGAAAGGCCGGATGGGATGTTGGTGTCGCTGCTATGCGCTGGATTGACAAGGATGGCCAGCAGATTAGCCAACTGATGGATTTCGATTATGCGAAATAAGGATACTGACGTCTTGCACGATGTTTGAGTGGTAAGACGTCGTTGAGTGTGTCATACTGCGTATCGTAGGCATATGGATGTCGAGAAGGGAAACCGGGCTGGCAGCAACGCTCGGTAAAACCGATAAATCCCCCTTTTTGTGTGAATTTTCTTCATCGCCTCGAATATCTATGGTGGAACAGCACGTGCCTCCACGAGGTCAGACGGCGTTCCGAGCTGCCTGACGAATCTGATATGAAGAAAACTCACGGTGAGGCTTCCGGGGAAAGGGCCCGATGAGCATGTCCATGCAGGTAACGTTCGGTAAACTGCCTCATCAAATTTGTCTTTTTTTAAATTCTGTTGTAATACGCTGGAGGCAAGCTGGCTCGCCGAGGTGACCCGAGCTGCTCGGGATGGGTATGCAAGGTGGTGTTGTTGGCCAGACAGGCGGGAGCCGCGATGGACACTACTGCTGGGGACGCACTGGCGGCTGGTTATAAATGACGTTGATGACGTACTGGCAGTGTCATTCGCACAGGCAAGTAGATTGTGCAGCCAACGAGGGACCTGTAAAAGTCGTACCCCTCACTAGTGCCGCCAACGTTATCGTAAACTGTTCAAAGACGTGCGTGGACAAACGGAAAGCGGCTCGACGAATGACACGGGGGACTGTCGACTGTCTCGCTGTGTCGAAAGATGGCCGGTGGATCAATCATCGGATCACAGCAAAGACGTACAAATAAAAGGCTTGAAGACGAGCACAGCAGCGATTTCTCGCCCGACTCGACAAGACTTGTCATTTGTGATGTCTCGAATCGCAAACAAGTTCAAACACTTGACCAGTCGGCATTCGGTGCTTGCAACGAAATATTCACCACAGGGCGATCGAATTGCGACAGCCACCAGAGAATCCGTTCGGGTCTGGGACAGCAACGATGGCCGCTTGCTCGTGGAAATCCCAGTTGGAGTAACTCCGTACTACAACAATGGCCTTCTATGGTTCAACAACCACCTCTTTGTCGTATCCAACAATACGATCAAACGAATCGACGCATCCAAGGGGTCACCGGTCGCGGAATGGCAAGTCCCCAGTAGCAACGATTTATCGTGCATTGCCCTACCAAAGCATGGGCAATTCATCGCATACTCTACCAAGGATACCGTCACCTTTTGGTGCACCTCAACACACACCCAGCTCGCTGCTGTCCAACACGCTCGAGACATATATTGCATTGCATTCTCTCCTGATGACCGATCCCTTGCAATTGGTGGAGAAGGCAGGAAAATTATCATCCAAAGTCTGTCTCGTATCACCGTGAGTATCGTGTTTTCATTAGATCACGACGATCCTAACCCTTCGTATAGGATTCAATCCCATCGTCTTGCCTACCACCCACTTTCCAGGGACCTGACATTCAGGTTGACGACACCACGTCACCAACCCCACCGTCTCCTCTACACCTTAATTCCCAGCAACCTACCATCCGAGTCGACGACGCTGCATCAGCCTCATCGATCCTATCGTCTCCTTTGCACCCTACTCTACAGGAACCTGGTATGCAGACCGACGATGCTGTGCTGGACGCATGGAAAAACGATCAGCTTGAAACCGCGGACACGTTATTGACTGCAGCCATCTCCGGGTCTCATAGTCCAAGCCATCATGCACTCGCTAGTCGAGCTGCTGTCCGCGCTCGTCTGCAAAAATGGGATGTAGCCCTCGAAGATGCAGAAATGGTATTATTTGTTGTTCTACTGTGGCATACGGTGCCGCTGACGTCAATTTACGACAAGGCCATCCATGTCCGGCCATCCATCATTGCCTTCCTGGCAAAGAGCATAGCGCATGTTGGCAACGGAGAAAAGGACAAGGGATATCGCACCTGCGACATCGCTTTCGAGCACTTCCATTCATCTCATGCTACCTTTCTCCTCTTTGTCAAGGTATGTATTTTCTCAAACTCATTTACCCTTTGACCATTCATCGCCTTAGGCTATCATTGCCGGAGACCACATTGATGCAATATCGCGCATAGATGACCTCATTGCTACGGTCAGATTCAGTTCGGTGTGCTATACGGTCCAGGCACGTCCATATTGTGTACCATGTGGCGAATATGGCTACTGACACTTGCACCAGGGATACATGTATCTTCTGCTTGGAAACTCACAGATGGAGTGCTGTGACTACGAGCGTGCGATACATTCGTTTGAGCGCGCACGAGCCCAATCGCCCGAAGACATTGGACAGCCTCTTCTTGCGATTTCACTGGTAAGCTGTGTTGCGACTGATCGACATAGCTCACCGCGTCTGATAGATTACTGGATGGAAATTTGATAATCTCACCATCAAAGCTCGACAGCGCCTTTGTGAGGCCCTACTTGCTGTGGGTCGCGTAAAGGATGCGACTGAATCTCTTCTCGACATGGTAAATGTCTTGGAAGACAAAGTCTGTACGAGTGTACCTATTGCCAAGTGGGTTTCTGGTCGGTTTTGTTTCCTATTCTTGTTTTCCGTACATCCATAACATTCCCTGCAGACTTTACCCAACAATGTCTCTCGACCTTCGTAAATGATGGTCCTGCAATCTCGAGCACAACTCAACACGGTGACTCGCTGATATCACATGCTACTTCTAGTCCGTGGATCCCCACTCCACTCCTGATTGTCTGGGCAAGAACAACATTAGCAAATAACGAGTGGAAGGAGGCTTTGATCGCTGCTGTCAACGTGAATATCTCCTTTGACCTCTTGCATGCGTTGTTTGCCTGACAGTTGGCTTGCAGTTCATAGTTCCAAGATTTACGATCTACCAGGTAGTTTGTGAACGTCTTGAAATGATAAGCCACATAACAGATGCGGTCAACTGTTTTTATGCAATGACGTGCGAATTGGGAGAGAAGATATATTTGAACGAACCCATGGCCGAGTGGGTCTGTGGTGAGCTTGAGTTTTATCTGTTTATCTGTCGTGTGTCAACCTTTTCCAGATTTCACACAACGATGTCTTTCTGCTGACTGTGATGCCACCCTGCTCTCGAAGGAGTGGGCAAAAGCAAAGTTGACCCACAATTCATGGACAGATGCCTTGCTTTCTGCGGTTGGGGTGAGTACCTTCCTCTGCTGTCATTACTGTCTTTGGATTGAGGTTTGCAGTTCACACTCTCCAGAGTCGAAATCTATAGGGTTGTATGCGACCGTCTCGAAACGATCGACTGCATATCGGATGCGGTCGAGTGTTTCCACCAGATGACGAACGAATTGGGTGTTAAAATGTTGAAACTACATGACGGGCATCTGGCCTGGGCTCTTGGTGAGCAGCGAGTGTCCTGCATGGTACACTCCCTTACACAGCACTTTCTGTCAGACTTTAGGCAGCGTTCCTCCGAGAAGCTGGAGCACCTCGGAGACAAGGCAGTGGACGCGGGGCAATATGACGATGCCATCTCGCACTACTCGAGTGCATTGTCTCTCATTTCCTCCTCTCCCCAAGCGATTCTTGTCAAGCGAAGCAAGGCACGGTTAGCAACCGGCTCATGGAAGCAGGCTCTAGAGGATGCAAACCAGGTACTTCATTTTTTCCTCATGCAGGTCAATTTTGTTGACGTATTGATAAGCTCATTACACTTGATTCATCGTCTCCGTGGGGCTACGAAATGAAGCACGCGGCTTTACACAAGGGAGGAGACTTTGATAATGCGATTGATGCACTTGAGGTGATGCTCACTAGGATGACAGAGTCATCTGATCTGAATGTCCAGCGTGAGTTGTGTCTTCGTTACCATGATGGTGGTAACGTCTTCACACTATTTGGTAGGGGAGGGTGACCGGTACATCAGTCCATCGAGCACACGAGCATTGATTCGCAAAGTCGTCCATCGGACTCTACGTCGTTCGCCACGTGTGCTCATCAACACTGCCACTGGTCGTCTCCACGACAGAGCTGAGCATGCATCCATATTCGAAGCCCTGCCAATTTTCAAGGAGCTCGTATCCTCGACCACGACACGTATCGACTACGTGCGGATCAAACGTGAAGTGGGACAGTATTTCCAATATGTGATGTTGTCGCACAAATGGGAAGACAACGAACCGTTGTTCCAGCAGATGGTGCACATGGCGGTGTATGACCTGGAGACATCTCCGACTCATGACAAGTTGCGAACCTTTTGCAGGATTGTTCGGGATGCGGGATTCAATTGGGCGTGGAACGATACATGTTGTATCGACAAATCGGATCACTTCGTGCTCCAAGAAGCTGGTGGCCATGTTCAGGTGGTATCAGGAATCCGCCATGGTGATCGTTTTCCTTCGTGGTGTTCATCCTTCATCATCATGGGGTGCCCTTGCAGCCAGCATCTGGAACACTCGAGCTTGGACACTTCAGGAGTACATTGCCGCTAGAGTCATTCGCTTCTACACCGAGGATTGGACTCTTTATAGAGATCTAGATGTGCCGAATCACAAGGAATCTGGGGAAATCATCTCGGAGATGGAGCAAGCCACCGGGGTCTCTGCCCAGCAGTTGAAGGAACTTCGTCCAGGCTTGAGCAGCATTTGGGAAAAATTACGTCTGGCTTCAACCCGAAGGACAACGTGGGTCGAAGATGCCGCATACTCACTCCTTGGCATTTTCTCAGCTATTGGTATACCCGCGATATATGGTGAAGGAGAGGCTTCTCTAGGACGTCTATTGGCAAATGTCCTCACGAGATCTGGAGATGCGAATATCCTTGCATGGTCTGGGGAGTCTAGCCGTTTCAATAGCTGTCTCCCCGCTCGTATTACCGTATTCAACGGGTCAGCGGCGTCTCAACTCCCTCCTCCTATTCCCGACTCCGAGATGGAGCGTATCGTCGCCGGGTTACGTGCGCCTTCATTCGACCTCGACACAGCCTTGAGATTATATGACCGTCTCAATGAGCTTCCTACCCCTCGGTTCGCGGAGAGTCGAATGACACTTCCATGCATTACCTTCCAAATCCCGCCCTTTTCGGTGCATCGAACTGGTTCAGGTCGTGTTTATCGTACGGATACCATTCCCTTTGGGGTGTTGGAAATCAGGACGAAACATGACCTCTCTCAGATGAAGTCATTGTATCTTGTTCATCCTTGGTTGGATGTTCTCGTGGAGCATGATGATTCGCGCGGTGCATTCGTAGATGAGGATGTTGTGCCACCAACCTCACCAATCTCGGACGACGAAGAGACATCTGACGATGAAACAGGTTATGAGGACATCGACCACGATTCGTCATCCTTCGCTGAGCCCGAATCCACATCACTCTCTACGCCTACCCAAACAGTACCAATAGATAGAGAGACGGGAGCACGACGACTTGTTGCTCGTCTTAGGCAGCCATTCGGCGCACTCTTGTTTACGCCGGCATCGACGCGCCGACGTACGATGGACTACAAGCGAGTAGCTGCTGATAGCTTGATCACGGTACGATTGCGGGACAATGTCTCGCTTGCTGATATTCTGGACAATGTACGCATACTTGATGTGCTGTAACTTAATGTACGTGGTGGTATCACGAACGAACGTTAGGACCGTTGACGCTCTAACCAATGTTATTCTGTTGATCCCTCGATGACAACCTGTCATTGACGTTTATGCTTTCCTTATCTGGCTGAACCTGAATAATAACATCCTCCCGGACGGCATGCAAATCTACGATACGAAACCTACGTGTCCCCCACTGGTAATGCGACCGACAGTGTTTCTTGATGGTGCAGCAGAAAAACTATAGTCATCTTCCGCAGGAACTGCCGTGGCCACCGACGACGCTTTGCCTGCTTCGGCACCCGGTCCAACCACATCCTTGGACGTCTTTACCTGTACCAGTGAGCAAAATTTGTCCCGGGCATTGAGCACTGAGCCTCCACGGGTTCCAAATCGTCACGACCGCGAATATGGTTGCGTCGAATCTCGAGCTTCAACGGCTGCGCTCGAGTCGGATTCGTTGTGCAAATAGTAAGACCCGCATTATGTAGTTTCGCGCACTGCTGTAATAACCCTTACATTCGCGGTGTCAGTACAGAGAGAGGTCATATCCTACGATCAACAATAGGTGTAATGAAAAAAAAGGAGTTCTTACAGAGGTTCAACGAGCCTTACTCGCTTCATGGCAACACAGATCCAGTCCTCTGGTCGGCAAACACCCGACATTCGGCGACCGCCCCGCCATGGATGTCGACGGGCCATCGATAGGGTGCTTCTTCTGTGTCAGATCAAGAGGTAAAACTTGGTATGTAGGGTGATAGGAGCGGGTTTAAAGTTTTTTAGGTTTAGGTTTTAGGTTCCGTGTATTCCCACGATTTATACGCACTGTCAACCATGAGAGGCCTCGGCACCCCACAATCGAAATCGCAGCTGCTGTCTCCGGATACCCATCCAGCTCGATGCCTCACTTCAGAGCGTAATGATCGCTCTCAGGACCTGTCTCTAGGGCGTGAAGTGATCCTTGAGGATCTCGGAAGGTATATATCCCTACCCCTTATGCAACTCTCATCCGCTCGACATTCAGTTCCGCATCATAGCTCAAGAATATCTCAGAATTTGGTGGAGGATGGCACCTTGAATGCTGTTTCTGACAGCACGACCTCAGAATGTGCTACCTTTGCAACTCCACTCGCTCAGTCGGAGGTTCCCGAAAGTGATTTATCAAGCACGGGACGTATACCAGCAACACGCGTGATTAGTATAACCAGTGTCGATATCCCGTGCAGAGTACACACGCGCGCTGTTTTCGAGGATGTCGGATCCCCTCTCATGGATATAAAACAACTGGGTGCCGGTTTGGCCTGCCTGTCTGGGACAACGAAAAGTGAGTGGTCCCGATCATTCCCTCTCTGGTTAACTGTCTGTGTGGTGAATAGTCCTGTATCATATGCACAAAGCCGGATGGGTGCACGGCGATGTCGGTGTCGCTACTATGCGCTGGATTGACAAGGATGGCCAGCAGATTAGTCAACTGATGGATTTCGATTATGCGAAATGAGGGTAGTAGCTCTGACGCCTTGCACGATGTTTGAGCGGTAAGACGTCCCTGAGTGTCCCATACTGCTTGCCTACAATCCGTAGGGAACTGTGCATGTTATGAATGTCGAAATGGAAAACCGGGCCAGTAGTAACGCCCCAAACCTCCCTTTTTGTATGGATTTTCTTCATCCCCTCGAATATATATAGTGGGATAGCATGTGCCTCCCTGAAGTCAGCCAGCCTTCAGAGCTGCTTGACGAATCTGGAATGAAGAAAACTCACGATGGGCTTTCCCTGACAAAGGGGTGACGTTCCAAAATGTTTTGTTGGAGGAAAACTGCCTTATCAAGGTCAAACACTGTGCAGAGCTGCTGGAACGGGTGAAGAGGTGACATGCAAGCCAGGCGAGTGAGCGTGCTCGATCAGGATGCCCCTGCGGGTAAAGTCCGTTGTAATACGCTAGAGGGAAGCTGGGTCGCCGAGGTCAGACAGTGACGCGAGCTACTCGAAATGGGTATATACAAGGTGGGGTTGTTGGCTAGACATGCGAAAGCCATGATGGACACCCACTGCTGGGATCTGATGGGATGCACTGGCGGTTGGGTACTCATGGGGTTGATGACGCTTTTGCAATACTGGAGTGTCATTCCCACAGCAATTAGACTGTGCAGCTGACGAGACACATAAAGGACGTAGTGTCACATACCCCCCCCAGCGCTGCCAACGTTATCGTGGACAAACGGAAAGCGGTTCGACGAATGACACGTTGCTCTCAAAGAGCGTCCAGCATTATTGACGAAATGTCAACGTCAGATTTCCAAGGAAGGGGGAGACGTGTCTCGGACTGGGGATTAAGAATGGGAGAGAAGTGGAATGGAATTGACCTCGACCGCTACCATAATCGGACATAGTGAGAGAAGAGGGGGAGGATTTGGATGGCATTGAGCCATTGTCATCGCGATTATCGACCTCATTAGACGGATTGGCCACCATAGTCACGAGTAAACCTGTGCGCGAACCGGATGCGGAAGAGAGTGAAATTCATATGTACCGGACGCTTTGGTCAGGTACCACGGTTGGTTCGCAAAGCGAAATAGCTCTCTGAAGATGTAGACGGTCTTTTTGTTTGGGACATGGTGCCATGGTGAAGCGACTGTGGCAAGCGGAGAAAACGCGAGACGATGGAGCGTGAGTACTGACACCTGAGACAGGATAATGTAACATATTGGGAACATATGGTTCGTTGTCATGACAATTACTCCATTGCCATGACAACGAAATGTATGCTCTCAATACAATCCCAGGACATAGTTGTTATCAGTGAGGGACAACGTAACGTGTATAAAAAGCTAACGAACCACAACGTGATCGTTGACTCTCACCATTCTCTGCTACATTCTGCGGCTCGTTGGCGATGACCGGTGTGTACTGACGAGGTGGTGTTGCATTTAAACTGACCATTGGAGAAGAACATTCCCATACCATCGAAATCGAGGTCGGTAGAGAGTTACGGGCAGTGACATTCTCAGCGAATGGCGAGTATGTCGTGAGCGGCGACGGCGAGAGGGTTAAAGTGTGGTGGGCGGAAGACGGCAAGGAAATGGGAACAATGAGCACCCATGGTGTCAACTGTCTCGCTGTGTCGAAAGATGGCCGATGGATCGCGGGGGGGACCAATTTTGACGGCATGTTCTTGTGGAACGCAACGACGTACGAACAAGAAGTCTTGAAGTACAAGGAGAGCAACTTCGTCTATGCAGTCGATTTCTCGCCGGACTCGACCAGACTGGTCTCTGTAGCAGAAAACACAGCCACCATTTGGGACGTCTCAAATCGCAAACAAATACAAACACTCGACCACCCTGGCTTGTTGTTTGCAGCGAAATACTCATCACAGGGCGATCGACTAGCGACAGCCAGCGAGACATCCGTTCGAGTCTGGGACAGTAGCGATGGCTGTTTGCTCGTGGAAATCCCAATCCAAGTAACCTCGTGGTACAACACTGGTGTGCTCTGGTGGGACGACCATCTCTTTATCTTAGCCAACAGGATGATCAAGGAATTCGACGCATCCACCGGGTCACTGATCGCGGAATGGCGAGTCCCAGGCAGCACCTCCTACTCGTGCATCTCCCTACCAAAGCATGGACGGTTCATCGCATACTCTACCTACATTACCGTCACTTTTTGGTCCACCTCAACACGCTCCCAGCTTGCTGCTGTTGAATACTCTCAAGGCATAAATTCAATCGCATTATCTCCCGACGACAGATTTCTCACAATTGTTGGAAACCGCGGTAATATCAGCATCAAAAGTCTGTCGAGTATCATCGTGAGTATCTGTCTCATTGGATTACGGCGCATCTGGATGCCGTTCTTATCCCTTCCGTCCCAGGAACCTGTCATCGAGGTCGGCGATGCTTCCTCAAACTCACCGAACCCACTGTCTCCTCTACACCTTACTTCAGAGCAACCTGACCTCCAAGTCGATGACGCTGCGTCGATCCTGTCGTCTCCTCTTCACCCTACACTCCAAGAACCTGACGTCCAGAACGACAACGCTGTACTCGACGCATGGAAAACCGATCAGCTTGAAACCGCGGACACGTTATTGACTGCAGCCATCTCCGGGTCTGGTAGTCCGAGTCATCATGCACTCGCTAGTCGAGCTGCCGTCCGCGCTCGTCTGAAAAAGTGGGATACAGCCCTCCAAGATGCAGAAATGGTACTTGCTACTCTACTGTTCCATCCCACGCCGCTGACATCAAATTATGACAAGGCTATCGATGTCCAGCCATCCATCATCGCCTTCCTGGCAAAGAGCATAGCGCATGTCGGCAACGGAGAAAAGGACAAGGGATATCGCACCTGCGACATCGCCTTCGAGCATTTCCATTCATCTCACGTCACTTTTCTCCTCCTTATCAAGGTCTGTATTTCTCCAACTCGGTTACCTCTCGATCATTCATCGCCATTAGGCTATCATCGTGTTCATGGCTGGTGATCACATTGACGCGATATCGCGCCTGGACGACCTCATTGCTACGATCCGGTTCAACTCGGTGTGCTATACGGTACAGGCACGTACATATCGTACTACCATGCGACGAATATGGCGACTGACGCATTTAGCAGGGATGTATGTATCTTTTGATTGGAAATTCACAGATGGAGAGCGGTGACTACGAGGGTGCGATACAGTCATTTGAGCGCGCACGAGCCCAAATACCGGACGACATCGGACAGCCCCTTTTTGCGATCTCGCTAGTAAGCTTCTCAACGTGTGTATTACAACCCATCAACCTCGCTGACCGCGTGCGACAGATTACTGGATGGAAATTCGACGATCTCGATACCATGATTCGACAGCGTCTCTGTGAAGCCTTGTTTGCTGTGGGTCGCATAAAGGATGTTGGCGAATCCCTTCTCGAGATGGTAGATACATTGGAAGACAAGGTGTATACGAGTATATC
>JBBPJO010000416.1:0-10832 GCA_038088815.1 Boletus nobilissimus | reverse complement strand
CGCTGGAAGACACACAAGAAAATCGGAGTTGCAGGTCGAGTTGCCCGGGTGCATGAAGTTGAACTTGACATCATTCTTTGCACTTTAGCGCGCGACATCGAAGCTTGACAATCTGTCGACCGAGATCTCGATCTCGACAACCAGCCTTGTACGTCCCGACGTCAAACTCCCACTGTTTTGCTGTCATCTAATTCACGACCACATCCGCATCGTTCAAAACACGAGTGGATAAATAGAGGCAGCTGCATTGTCATATACATGAAGACGAACAAGGCAGCATGGATACCTCGAAGCCAAGCAAGGGAAGAAAAGAGAAGACAGAACAACTAAAGGAAACATAAAACACGTACATGTTCATTGTACAGCCTGTAATGCGTATGGTCATACATGGAAGATAGGCAAGCATCGCATGAAAGTGGGCATTTGACGCCGCCAAAGAAAGGGGATAGGGGAGTGACAACAGATGCAACACGAAACGAGGAACATGCATGAAAAGGGGAGAAAAAATGGAACGCACCCTCAGCCCAAATATTTTTCATTCAACGCGTGGACTTCTCTCGCCAAATACGGCCAACTCAACGCCCTACTGAGTTCCTCCCTTAGCCTCCCTTCGTCCCCACCTGCCCGTTCTCTCGCCAACCTCACTTCCCATCCCAACAGGTTGTATAACAAACGCATATTGGGCTGGATCAACACAGATAACCTGCGACTTCGTACAACCAAGTACGCTTCGACGAGGCTCACCCCGAGGTGTTGCATTACATATGCGATAGTCACCGTCGCGCTCCGGGACACGCCGACGCGGCAGTGCACCAACACACGACCCCCTGCGAGACGCGCTTTCTCGATCCAGGTGCAGATTGGATGGAGTTGGGGTTCCAACGTGTCGATGCCATCATCGCAAACACCTTTGATGTCGAGGACCTTAATCCGGCCTTCGCGTTCTTCAATCCAGAGAGAACCTTGGCTTCCAGGACTCGCGGGGAGTGCGGGGCAAGTGAGATTTGGATTTGTGGGGCCAGAGGGAGAGGGAGAGGTGGGCGTTTGAGGTGGGGGAACGAGGGCACATTCGCCAACAGAGACGACATGTGTGATTCCCAGAGCGTGGAGCATGTATACATTCGCGGCGTGGTTCCTGCATATAAGTTAGGAACGTCACTAGACGTAAATATATGAGACCACATACAAGTTCCCGAGATATAAAAACGGAAGCACGCGACTCGGGAAACTTCCATCAAATCTGGCATCATCAAACCATGACTGGTGATCCGATATAAACGATGGCAACGTGTTGGCCCTCGGTCGCCTTAACTGCTTGGTTGTAGTGGGCAGAGGCACGACAGGCGTAGATGAACCGTAATTGATGGTCAATGCATGAGGCCGGTGTCCATTTGCACTGTTCCTGGGAACAGTATAATGGCCTGCTTGCCCAGACGCTCGCTGGATATCCCCACACTGGTATCGTGAGCGGAGTGAAATATTAGCTACCCCCAAACGACCTTCAACCCTTTTCAGGAAAGCAACCTCGGATTGATAGACGAAAAACGATCGACGATTGGTAACCTACAGCTAAATCAGCCAGTGAGCTTGGGACCAAGCGTGGGATCCAACCTGCATTTCCAGGTACGCCTCCGGCAAACTCAATCCTTTCACAGCCATAAGCAAACAAAGCGCGGGAACAGATGATTCCGTGTAGCCATCACTTGAATATAACAAGACTTTGAGCGGACGAGGCCGGTATGCTGGAGGCGTCGTGGTTGTCGTGTCGCTCAGATCGCTTTTTTGAATATCGATCGGGTATTCGTGGCTCGTGCTTCCAGGGGCAGGCCTCTGAGGTGTAATCGAGCCACTTCTGCTCTCGCTCGACTCTGGTATGGGTGACCATGGCGGGGGTAGTGTATGCGGTTTCGGGGGTGTCCTAGGTACTCCGTTACTACATCCACTTCCCACAGTGCTCGTCAGACTCCCCAGCGCTCCTGGCATGACCATTCTCTCCAAAAATCTGATCACGGGTAACAGCGCGTTCAATCCCGCGGGTGTCGGTGACGGAGAACTTGGAAAGGGGAAATGAATGATAGCGGAAGGGTGTGGAGGAGGACGAGGTGGGATTGCTCCTGGAGGGAAGTGAGCACAGAGTAAGTTAGCACGGAGGGACGAGTCGGACGGGGAAACAAGCCAACCTTGCTGATCCCAGTGTCGATGCCACAGCTCCACCCATTCCATTTCCATCGACCGTATGTGTTCCTCCGCGGCTCGTAGGTGAGCCACTGATGGGAAGGGAGCATGCTCGTGGCATTCGATGCAGATATCAAATCCGAGACCGTACGAGGGGTCATTCGTATGTGTGCTAAACGGGGAAGGTTTTTCGGGATCATGGGATATATAAGGATCCGCGAATGGATCTAAGTAGAGGGAGGTAGTCGGGAGGGTTGCACAGCCGGGTTCTACAGAAGGCCGTATGTGTCCCCTTCGTCTTAGAAGAGGTTTCCAAACCGGAACATCGTTTGCGTTCCCCAGGAACACTTGACCCACATTTGGATTCCAATATGTAGCTGTCGTGCTACCGGAAGCTTCGTCCTATCGTATCATGCATGAACAGAGCAGTGAGGACAAAAGGGAAATACACACCGCTTGCACATCTCTATCATCACTGCCCCACACGGTCAAAATCTCGGAGGTGCGTGTGAGATCCCTCATCTCGTCCCTTTCACGTCGAGCGAAGTCAATCGTGTTCGCGCTTTTGCATCTGTGTATACGTGTATTGACATTCGGGGGGACGTCAGATGACCAGTCAAGTGAAGGAACGGGATTCTCGGTGGATTGGACAGACCCAGACAAGCGCTCGGCTTGTTCCGCCGCCAACTTAGCTTCGAGTTCGAGTTCGCCAACGAGTCGTCCATCGGTCATCTCTGTGAGGCCACGGGTCATCCCACTAAGGGGACAGTATGTGCTTTCGGTCCGCGGTGGGACGTTGCGATCGCAATCACCTGCACACTCGCCGTCTTTCCTGACGACAAGCCAGGGAAGATCACGCTCCAACTGCTCCGCGTTGGCGTCGAGTACATATACACCGTATTTGAGGAATCCTTCGGGGGTCGAATGGAGATCCTGCTCTTCGTGGCTTTCCAGCTCGAGCTGAAAGCCAGCCTGCACCCATTTTTCTAACCGCTCTCGTCTCTTTTTCTCGATAGCCTTCTTAAACCGGGATGCAACTCTGAGAGTGGCAGGTGTAGGACCTTTGGGAGAGTATACGACAATATCTGAAATGGATGTGTAGAGAGGCTGCTTGGAGTTGGGAAATTGTGATCCGACAAGGCGAGAAGACTTACGAGTTGTATACCAAAATTTCGTAAGCTGATACCATCAGGGACTTTGGCCGGCTTAAACTCCCAGTCGACGTCAAGTGCAACCGTGCTTCCACGAGCCCAACCGTGGAATTCGTACGTACGCGAGGGAAGAGAGGGTTGTATGAGCTGGGAGGGAAGGAACGTACAGGTCAAGATAGGGTACTTTTTGAGAGGTTTTTCGATAGGAACGTTGGTTGCTGCAAAGGAGGTTAATACAGGTTACGGGGACCAGGAAGGCAACGTGCCTGTAGAAGATTGAGATGAGAGAGTGGTGTCGAACTCGGGAGTATCTGGTGGGCTGGGACACGGGGGACTGCATGGGGAAGGGAGAGACGTGGCACTCGTGGATCTCGAATGGGACTCGAAAGAGGACGAGGACGCGTCAGTTGACGAGTCAGAGGAAGACGTGGGATGTCTGTGGTCGTGGGTGAAACGTGGATGAGTATTAGTGTATACGATATTGAGGGGAGCAGTAGGGGAAGGCACGGATGTCTTGATGTTTGGGGTTGAGTCTGCGGTGGATATGCGGAGGGTAGTAGGATGCATAAAGGGTGTCGGATCAACGTCCATGGGAGCGCCTTGATCGAGTGGGTTCATTTGGATGTCTAGATCCTCTTCGGAAAAGTCGTCCGAGTCGGTATCGTACTCGGTCTCTTCGGAGATTGGGGAAGAGGGTGGGTCGAGGTTGTCGTCGCAGACGACCCAAACGAGCCCCCTGTAGCGAGGCGGACGGACGACACGGCCCGAGCTGTCGCGAATCATGGCTGCAGGGTGCACGGGCTTGTCTGGAGACGCTGGGGAGGAAAAAAACATGCATTGGGCGTCGTTGTCGCCGTCGAGGCCATGGAGGAAGGGGAAGAGGATCGAGTCGGGTGGGTGGGTGGTGAGGTGCTCGAGATGCATGCGAGCGAACTCGGGGGTGGAAAGGAGGGGAAATTGGCCTGCATGTTGCAAGGTGCGTGTGTCTGGCGGAACGACGCCATAGGAGGGGGAAGTGGCGGTCATGGGTGGTCGTCGTCGTGTGCTGGAACAGAAAGTAGCTAGGAGGGGGAGATAAGAAAAAAGGTACAAATAACTATCAGACCCCAGATACCCCATATCTAGATCTCGATCACGTCAATTTCCTAGTTCAAACCCGATGTCAGGTGACGCGGTCCAGACACCACACCACGTGACCAATATAACCCCGCACTTTTTCCAATTCACCCTATTTTCAACCCCCGCCCTTTTCGGTGCCGCGAATTCACAGCCCCGGGCTCCAAAGACCCCGTCGTCCCTGCTCGGTCAGCACAGCCAGTCGCGACCGATACTCGTCCACCCCAATATACGCCCCACACACTCGTCGCTTACCATCAAACGCTGATCGTCCATGCAGTACCCGATGGTTGTCCACGCTCAGCACAGTCCCTGGCGTCAACTGCAACCAATACTCAGAGTCCTCACTCGTCAGCAGTGCATGCCACGCCCGGGTCGCATCATACCTGACCTCAATCCATCAGCTGCATTCGTCCAGTAATATCCCAGCTTACCAGGGCTCGACCAGCTCGGCATCCAAATGGTCCATCACACTCCGGTCGTCATTGTTCCACCGCACTTGCACGAGTTCCCCGTTCACCTCGTCATGTCGTAGCGGCGGATACCCGTACGGTGGACTCGGACGGTATAGCACGGCTGCTTCCCCAGCGGCGTGCGCAGGAATAGGGATCTGCGATAGGAGCCTATATGCGTCAGGATGCAGCCCCTTCAGTAACGAAGCGACGTAGAAGCCATCCACGAGCAACGTGGCCCCACCAGAACCCTCGGTGTGGGAGAGAATATGGAAGAGTTGCAACCCACAAGGATCCGTCTGTTGCTCACATCAGTCACAGAACTCTCAAGATTCAGTCAGCACGAACAAAGTAAGTATTGTCGGTGTGTGCCCCAAGTGCCATGCTGGTATACGCCGTGTCTCCTTTCGAAAGGTCTGCTGTAAATTGCCAAAACTTGCCGTCTGTAATTAACCTCCCTATCGTGCACGTTCCTAAAAGAGAAGGCGTTATACTTGCATTGCGTTTCACGGATATGTCCAATGCGCTTCGACAACTCTTCTGTTGCTTCGGGAGTCTCAGGAACCCCTGAAACGAGGCAAAATCCAAAACTGTCCTGTACACCCGTCAGCTTGCCTTGTTTTTGGTATTTTATGACCATACTCACAATGTTCGATAACCATTTATACAACCCCTGGTCGCTCTCATCCATCGCGTCTGAATACGAAACCGTCGGAGGTGACTTGGCTATCCTTGCCCCCCACAAAACCTTCCTAAGTTGTCCATCAGGACAATGCGCTGCGCAACACAACATAAAACACAGACTTGCCAAAGGTAGAGGATGACTTGAATGGAGGATCATATGTATGCGCTTTCAACCAAGACCACGGATAAAACGAAGAATGATGCTCTGAGCCGGATGCAAGCCCTGCGTGGATCGACGCATCAGTCATCCAGCTTGCGAGAGTGGTATCGATCAAGACATACAGACTACTTCTAGACCCTCATGTGAAGCTTGAACGTGATGAGGTTTGATATTTGGCAGTATCTAGACCGCATACACGAGTCAAGGTGACACCCAATGTGAACCATGATAACGCACCTCGAACGTGTTGAGCAATCTCTGTTTCGTGATGGGGTGAAAACAACTAGGACACCGGCAATGATCCCGCAACCAAATGTGATGGCTAGAAGGGTGTGAAACATCGCCATCGGCGGATCATGATACATGTGATGGGGAGACGCACAAACGCGACCAGTTCTGGGGTGACCACAGAATAGTAATCTTACGATCGTCCGCGTTGGCGGTCGGCAAGTCAATCGTGGGGTGTTGTTCTGGAAGGAATCCGAGTTGGTCTGAAGGGACAGTTGTGGTGGTGGTAAGCGTGCGGTTTGCGCCCTTGGAAGTGCCATTAGGGTGCCAGAAGGTCGGAGGGCGGTGCGGATCAATTGGGGTGGACGTCACGGTACGCTAATCGAATATTAGGGCCTTGAGGCATGGGAGTGGTGATTGCTGCATACCGTCTGAATAAGCCTTGCAGTGGTATTGACCCTGACGAGGACTGGTGCCCGAAAACTCATGCGAACGATGGTAGAAAAAGCCATGATCAAGTTTCAAATTTTCACAGATGAGACTTATAACTTGGCGATAGTCACGTGTTCAAACTCTAATGACTGACGATCCCCACAGCTTGAAAGTGCACCGGAATTACAGCCACTTACTCGGCAACGATGCGTGACGCAGTAGTGGGCACACGGTGCTGCCACCAATGGACAGCCTTCGTTATTATCCTACGACCTCTTCCTAATGCACCCTCCAAAAGTCTGGCTCGGTGCGTACTCGAGACAAATATCGAATCACTCGCACTCACGCAGCCCATCCACGATAGTCACTGGCGCGTCCTCTGGGTTCGGAAAAGCTCTCACTGAGGTCGTCCTTCGTAAGGGCGACATCGTCGTCGCCACCCTTCGCAAACCCTCCGTTCTCGCCCATCTTACCGAGCAATACCCTCCCCCCCAACTCCTCCTTCTCACCCTCGATGTCACCCGCCCTTCTGATATAGCTGCCGCATTTGCTCGTACGCATCAAGTCTTTGGACGACTTGATGTTGTATTCAACAATGCCGGGTATGCGGTGTTTGGCGAAGTCGAAGGCACACCCGACGCTGATGCCCGTGCACTGTTTGAGGTGGCTTTCTGGGGTGCGGTCGGTGTGAGCCGCGCAGCAGTCAAGTTTTTCAGGGAGATGAACCCGCCAGGACAAGGTGGCGTGATATTACAAAACAGTTCCATCTCGGGGTTTTCTGCAGGGCCCGGTTTTGCGTTTTATTCTGCGAGGTGAGTGAGTAAATCAAACCGTATCAAGATGCATCGCCAATGATGTTGGCCCTGTGCAATGGACGTTCGTCCTGGATACCAGTAAACATGGTGAGAGCGGTCCGCTTCCCCTGTCGACATAGTTTATTAACCTGGATGTGGACATGATTAGCCATCGAAGGCTTCACAGAATCACTCTCAAAAGAACTCTCGCCGGAATGGAACATCAAGGCGGGTCGCGCACATCAACTCATATCACATTTACTTGCTAATCACTCGCCCCAAACCAGATCTGTATCCTCCAACCTGGAGCGTTCTACACGAATGTTATCGCATCTATCCAAACATTCCCTGTCCACCCTGCCTACACCGATTGTATAACCGCAGCTGTGCGGGACACCTTTAAGGCGGTATCATTTGAAGGTGATCCATACAAGTTTGGAGAAATGCTGCATCGGCTTGTCACCAGTGCCGATGATGGCAAGATACCATTGTTTTTACCAGTTGGAGAGGATGCGCTGCAGATCTTGGAGAACAGATTGAGGAAGATGAACAAGGTGCTGGTGGATGCGGCACCTTGGTCAACAGACATGAAAATGGTCTCTGACAAGGACAAGGCAAAGTTGTAATGGTAACTACTTAATACAGCTCAGGCGTAAACACCTCGTGTTAAAGGACAAGTACGCAGGATCACGTTGACGAGCCAAATGGAAGATCAGAGGTAGGTAAGGAACTTCTCGGAACCCAGAAGCAGGACTTGTGTGATTGATTTCAAATTGGAGCGGATATATCACCTACCGATTCCCGTCATCGGTGGGGTCACCACCTGAGACAAATTCTCCACAGAAGGGACTCTGGCGCCGTCGAACCTGCCGACTCGCCACCTTCCATGCCCTCTACACCCCCGCGTTCTTCGCTTCAGTAGGAAGCGGGACACCACGACAGATCGGGCAGAGACACGGCGGGTCTCCAACAGAGGAGACACCGCGTCCATGCTCTCGACGGGGAGTTAAACCTGTCGCTGCAGAGTCCCAGTCGAAGCATGCAATGACCAAAAAGTTCCGACGTATGACATGGCTCCCAGGGGATACAGAAGGAAAGTTTGACAAGCGACAGACGATCCCCACTTGATCACAACACTATCAAAACTCTCCCCTCGTGAGTGCCATAGGTCATGCATCGGCTAACTTACCTGGGAAACGGGATAGATGTCGTCAGGTGCAACTTGCCGAGGCAGCTTGCAACTATCTCCGCTATTATCCCCATCTCTGCATACTGTCCCAAGAGTTCGGCTTGGTATCGAGATTGGGATACTGATTTGTGAGTACTCAACGCCACCCTGTGACGGCAACCAACGCACGTCCTCCCCCTTGTAGAATTTTTATGCTGAGCCAAGTATCCCCTAAAAAATGCGGGTGTACATCAGAGTACTTAGGGCTACCGGAGACGTCGAATCACTGACTCACACTCACGAAACCCATCCACGACAATTCCTGGTGCGTCCTCTGGGCTCGGATACAGGGGCGACATCGAAGTTGCTACCTCCGCACAACCTCCGTTCTCACCACTCTTACTGAGCAACATCCCTCCCTCACCTAACCGTCGATGGCTTTTTCCGAGTCAAGGTTTGAAGGAGCTCCTACCGGAATGGAACATCAAGGCGAGTGCTGCACCTCAACTCACCCACTTGAGACTAGATCTGCATCCTCCACACAGGCGGGTTCAACACCAGCGTTACCACCGCTGGCCAATCCATCCCCGCCCACCCCGCTTACGCCGATTCTGTAACCACAGTTCAATTCGGGATACCTGAAGAAGTCGTTGGATGGAGATACCGACAAGTTCGCGGAGACGCTGTGTCAGCTGGTCGCTCGGGCTCACCGCGGTAAAAAAAAACATACCTTTATTTGTGCCGATCGGGAAGGATGCGTTGGGGAGTTTGAAGGGCAAGTTGAGGAGGATGAACAAGGCGCTAGTAGATGTTGGTCGGCGGATTTTGGAAAAGGAGAGATTCTAGGCCAGATCGCGATGACATGGACCAGGTGGATATTTTATCATTGGAGCGTGCGTATTACAATAACTTCCATTCCCGTTGTTCCGATTGCTGGTTGGCTCACTTGAGCTGAGACAAGGGTCGCGTCCTGCTCCACAATACTCCACATCTATCGCTGGTTACCAGGCCATGTGGCAGTAAGTCAGAGGCACCATCTGTCAGCATTTCCTGTCGGTCATGATGACGGAAACAATCCATTCACGGGACAAAACCTTTAGTGGTGCCAGCGGTCCAAGAGGGTGTGCACACGTGCATCTCCACTCCATTGATAACGGCAATCTCGAACGATTTAGCCCTGCGGTGCATAACCTGCGTGCTGCATGGATTGGGGAAGTGGTGGAGGTATCGGCATTCGTCCAGGATGTGACGTGGGCAGATGGACCGCTCCACTTCGTACTTTCTTCCAAGCAATTAAGTACGGAGTGAAAAACATCGACTACCAGCATCAACCACTGTATTCGCCCACGGCCGTTTCTAAGCATGATCTATTCATCGCCGCATCGATGTTGGGTTCTGATCCTGTGTGACCGTCACTGAGATCATAAATACGGCGTTGATGGTCGCTCGACCTAACAGCGCCAACAACCCGATCAGCATACGACACATCTGTCATACTAGTGACCGCCCATTGGATACCGTGCTCGAAAGCACAGAACTGGGAAAAGTTGAGGGAACATGAGATGTGGGGCACGGGTGCGAGGATGCACGTTATCGATGGTAACAGCCCGATGATACTGAATGCCATTCCAAAAACCTAGCAGAAAATCTTTCGATTGATGGTAAGTGTATGTCTCTATTCTACTCACATCAAGGGGCTTGAAGTTGCGCTTGAACTCCTGACTATATCCCAGACGTGCTAAGACCGCATCATCCGATTCTCTTGTTTCACGAACGGTTGTCATGATCAGAAGGACCCGTTGACCCTGCCATAAATTAATCATTGCCTTCGATGCCAATTGCAGCTCGAAACATGCGTTATCCTGAGAAATTGCCCTCAGCGTTTCAAAGGATGGGGCAACGAAGCTGCCGCAACTCGGACGAAAGAATTGGGAGGCTAACCAGAGTACCGATTCACCACAAAGGACGACCGCAGTAGTCACGTAGAGAATTAACAGAAGTACTTAGAGGTTCGTTCGGTACGTCCGCGGCGTCGATGTGCATTGCCTAACTGTGTTGAGATGTGGAAAGCTTTATGGCTATGGTCTCATCTATATTGTCGTTAGACATTGCGAATACGCTCCTTCGGAAGTTTCGTCGATGTCTTTAGAGTCAATTAACATCGCGCTGCAGTATCATGCACCCTGTGTAATCATTATTACGATGTATATCAGATATTACGATGTACTCACATAGCAAACTGAAGTCTACCAGGGCATGCGCAAAAATCTCCCTCTTTGAACAGGTACAACTCGCTTGTCTCGCTTTGTGTGGTCACAGTATGGTTGCGATAATAAACGTGCTGCATGACCATCTGTAAAACTACAGCACATTCAGTTCTTTGTTCTCGGCTACAGTGAGAACAAACACGCCGGCCCGGGTATGAGCTTGTTAATCGAGAAACAAAAGCTTGTTTACCGATCTCATTTCAAT
>JBBPJO010000415.1:0-12962 GCA_038088815.1 Boletus nobilissimus | reverse complement strand
CGTAGCTCGGAGCTAGCCACAAGTGAACGGTGCTTGAAGAGAGTTGAAAGAGTCGTGAAGTATTCATGGGCCGAGTTTTTATTCACGAGGCGCATGAGTAGGGAGTTGGGGAGGGTGTTCACCATGATATGGCGAACCTTCGAGTCCTTTTCACGCCAGGTCTCCAGATTCTTCTCGTAATCTGCAACCTCCTTCAGTTCAACAGGTGTTGTCGGTGTCCATCCAGCTGATTTTCCTATCGCCGGGTCCATGGACAGCTTCTTCATGCCATCGAGGTACCCACATAGTCCCTGACTGGTCATGGCTAATTGGAGTCAGACCTTCCAGGTGATCCACTCCTTGCCCGACACATTAAGTTTTGGTAGCTTGACTTCTTCTGTAACAGTAGATGACATCCTAGTGAATGTATGCATGATCTAAGTGAATGTATGTGCGTGTTCAGAGCTTCGGCGCAAAGAGGCTCATAACCTGTAGAAGGTACACTCAGTACTGATACGAGTCAGGACTATATTATATATCTGTAGAAGGTACACTAGACATAATGAGTACAGGATAAAGTGTACGAATGAATGGGTCTCACCTCAGTACTGATACGAGTCAGGACTGAGGTGTAATCTACGCGTCTGAGCGAAGGTTATCTATCTGATTATGTAACATGGGTAAACCCGAGTCCGTTTGAATCTAGTGGTCCATAGCAAATACACAACATGGTTTTAATTATGAAGCACCAGGGCTCATAACCTGTAGATGAGTATAAGTCTCAGTTGACATGGTAGTTGACTACTATATTACCTGTAGATGAGTATAAGTCTACAGTAGTAAGTAAGAGTAGTAATGAGTGTATAAAGGATATCTTACCTCAGTTGATGTCACCAGATTCTGAGACATTGTTGCAAAACACACAGTTATTACTGTTAGCCCATTTTGCACAAAACACGGTCACCTAATTATAAGTACTGGCCTGCCAGACAGACGTTGCTGTATTGCAAGACATCGTACCGCATTGCAAGAACTATCATACATGCAAGACCGCTCAGTTTGCAACAGTCTACCCTCACGTCGTACCACATTGCAAGAACTATCATACATGCAAGACCACTCAGTTTGCAACACTGTAATTCTCACAGTCTACCCTCACGTCCGCTGCGCTGCCCACCCTCGCCCGCTGTCACACAGGTCGGGATGACCTTTGTACATGTGGTCTGGCAGTGCTGGTGTACGCAGGAGCATGGTCACATGAACACACGCATATGTAGGGAACGGCACGGGTAAACCTGCGGGTGTCCACGCCCATACCCGTACCCGTACCTACTGAAAACCCATACTCGTCATGCGGGTACGGGTACAAAGCCCGCAGGTTTTGCCTGTGGGTTGGTGCCAGCTGATGGGGCGAGAGTGTGACTGCTTGCATACAAACACAAACACAAACGCATCCAAGTGTTCACGTTTGCGTTTGTATGTGAACAGCCAGCGAGGGGGAAGGAGGGAGAGGGCGCAAGGCAGGGGAGGACGAAGGTGCGTCGTTGTTGTTTCAGTGGCATGGGTGGTGCCAACGTGCCGTTGTCGTCATTGACGCAGTGATGGTGGTGGTGGTGGTGGTGGTGGTGATGGAACGGTGTCGTCGTCGTCGTTTCAGTGGCATAGATTGTGCCACTGTGCCGTCGTCGTCGTCGAGGGTGCAGTGGTGGTGGTGGTGGTGGTCCCACATCGTTGTCGTTGTCGACGTGGTGGGGATGGTGGTGGTGGTGTGGCATCGTTGTCCCCGTCGTTTCGGTGGCATGGGTGGTCATTGGTGGTAGTGAGGGAACAGCGTCATCGTTGTCGTCGAGGGTGCAGTGGTGGTGATGGTGGTCCTGCATCATCGCCATCGTTGACGCGGTGGTGGCGCGGCATCGCCGTCGCCGTCGTTTCGGTGGCACGGGTGGTCACTGGTGGTGGTGATGGAATGGCGTCGTCGTCGTCGGGGGTGGTAGTGGTCCCGCATCATTGTTGTTGTTGACACAGTGGTGATGGTGGTGGTGGCACGGCAGTGTCGTCGTCGAGGGTGCAGTAGTGGTGGGGTGGTCCTGTGTCGTTGTTGTCATTGACACGGTGGTGATGGTGGAGTTGTGTATAGAGAGATAAAGAATGAGAGAAGTATGATTCCAATCAGATGACCCACTGGAGGCACACAGTCTTTTGGTCCATTTTGTTAACTGTGGTACTCCGTAAATCTGATCTCCTCACCAACAGAGTCACAACTCATCCCACTAGTATCGGCAGCGAAAACTCCAAGAAAGCCCTTATCAGCCAAATCAGCAGCCCCTCTCGGTGTCGAATCCATTGTATGTTCGTCAAGGTGAGTATTGGGCCAATAGGAGATTTATTCACGCTTTGATTGGCTGATCCCGTATTGGTCCAGTCAAAGCGATCAACCTTTGTAGCCTCCCTCGTAGTTTTCTATGGCCACCAGGCTATGAAATACTATGCATATTCAACTATTCAGCCACCACATACGGACCTCAACACCAACCATGTAGCGCTCTTGAGTTCCAAGCCACACTCCTGGTCATTCCTGCACTCATCACGGATCCCATACTCACCCATTCAACTTTTCAAAGTTAGCTGAGCGCGAACTCTCGCACTTGGATATTCTTGGAGCTTCCACCTGACTCAACAGTGCTACCTTGGTCACGTCTGGAAGAAGCACCTTCAACCTTGACAAGTCAATTGTGTCCGATACTCATTGTCAGTGTATTATGTTTTTTACTCATGCTACACTAACGGTTTCCTTCTGATCTTGACAGTGAACAATAGCATCGCTCCTTCTGCGATTTCCATCACTGTCTGGTAAGTGCAGTCATGGCGGCAGTACCTTATGCTGACCAACGTTTACAGCATCTCACTGCCGGTTCATCCATATACTTCTTGCTGTCCTCTTGCCATCACCTCACCACGCACCTGCCCTCATGCACCCACTTGCAAGTCTGGTCTGTGCTCCACTCCACCTTGTAAATCGCCATCGTTCCACTCACCTTGCAAAACTTGCATATGACCTTCACATGCGTACGTACCCTTTGTATCCTGTATTTTGCAACACACTACTGATTACATCCTGTAACGCACAGCGTAGTAGTGACATAGCATGCTGTGATACAAAGAAGAGTTTGTGCGTAGAGAAGGGAGAGCGAGTGACGAGTAGAGGGATTGATGCCGAGCTTCAAGACGACGTGAAGCCTAAGCTGGTCTCACCTATCTAGGAATCTCGCTAGACTCGGTGGTCACTAGAAACTACACTGGTATTGCGTAGAACTAGCTTAGGGAAATTACAGGAGGGCAAGAGAGCGCCCTTATATACGGTAGGCCCCTTCTAAATAAGGAAAGGATGCGCAGCATCCGCTGTAGCCAAAGTATGACTTGATGCGCAGCATAGGAGTCACTAGGAGTCAGAGTGAGTCATGAAGAGTCATGACGAGTTATAAATAGAAAGGCTATGCCGCAGGCGGTGAAGTCTGAATAAGGCGACTGTGGCGGAAACGGAAGGAAGTCTAGATATGGATATAGGCGGGGCGCTGTGTGAGACAGAAAGAGAAGAAGATCGGGAACATATCTGGTATAATGGAGGACGACTCCATTACGAATACAACCGCGCATGGTGAAGAGAATGAGACTAGAAGTTGAGTGAACGAGAAAGTGTAGTGAAAAAGATGTACCCCCTCGTAAACCGTAACATTACCCCCTTCCTATCGTCGAAGCACCTGTGAGACTATCAATCCACCTCCTCTCCTTCATTGACTTCGTAGTCAGTAGGGTCGTAGTCATCTAGGGGGTTACGCTGGAGGGGGCAAATGTCATCGGAATGACCGAGTTCTCCACAAGAGGAGCAGCGGTGACGGGGACAGTAGGCCTGGATGTGGCCGGGGGCGGTGACGCGACAGAATGGGCACTCGTAATGAGGGCAGTCTGTGTGAAGATGTCCTCGTTGATTGCACATGAAACAACATCTGAGGACAGGGCGAGTGGGACGAGAGGGAGTAGGAGGGAGAGAGGGGAGCGAATCTACGTTGATGGGGCGAGATTCTGATCCCGGCGCCGGCGAGGGCGAAGTCCTTGTTAGAGCGACCAGAGGTGGGGAATGGAGTTGTCTGTTTCGACTTTCCTCTATTTCCCTGAGAACGTTGCCCCACAGCTTGGGCTGCTGAGCTGGGGAGGCCAAATGATATTCCCTTGCCACATCGATTGAGTTGACGAGGACGACGGGCGGGAGTCGGAGTGGTGGGATGTTCTCGAGGGGGGAGTACGTTAGCGGGTTCGGGAGTGGGTGTCCCTCGTCCAAGGAGGGGAACGGTGGCAAGGAAAGCGAGGACCTCTGGGTCGTCGTGGGAGAGAGAGGAGAGTGGTCTGGAAATAGGAGGGCGGCTAGTTCCTCCAGCAGCATCAATACTTCTTGATCTGCGAGATGGTCCAGCTGCGGGAGTTGGCGGAGGAGGGACAGGGAGGGGTGCTGTGACAATGGAGTCGTTGGTCGAGGAGGGGGAGTCAGAGGACGAGGCATTTGGGGTGACGGTGGAGTCATCGTCCCAGATGGGGTTTCGAAGATTGTGGGCCCAAGTGTCCCCATCCCAGGCGTTGCCCAGGTGGTCGTCCAAGTAGTAACCTCGAAGGTTGACGGATAGAGTGTTGACAAGGGGGCGCAGAACATGCATGTACAGGTTGGAGGGGATTGCCATGATGACATCGGCGAATCCGTGGTCATGGAGGGCATCCAGGACAGCATTTCTGGAGGAGTGGATGGCCTGTTCCATTGCAGCAGCATAGATGGGGAGCATCCCATTGGGGAAGAGTTGGGCGTGGAGTGTCCGTCCGGTGGTGTATGTATGAAAGATGAGGCCCAAAGATTGGAGTACAGAGTTATCCCTATAAAGGGAGCAAGTGGAGATGCGCTGGGCCACGGCAGGATTCTCGAGGAGAGAAGCGTAAAGGATTCGGCAGGTTCGGTCTGGGAGACGGTGGAGACGGACTGGGAATACAGAGGGGGTTCCATTCAGCGAAGTAGACATAAGTGGGTAACGGCGACGATGATGTTATGTAGAGGAGTGAGGGCTCGACTCGAGAGGTAAAAGATGACTTGGGTTATGGGGGAAAGGCGATGGGATCCCTGGCCTTATATTCCTCCAGGAGGTCCACAGCATGTCCTAAATTGGTTTCGGGTTCCCAGGTATTCTCGGAAGACGGATAGCCTTTCCACGAAACGAGGTAGTGGCGTCGGCGGGCAGAACCCCGATGAGCTAAGACCTGTTCAATTTCAAATTCCTCTTCCCTATCTATTATGTCCGGTGGAAGCGGAATGAAGTTGGGTCCATGTTCAGCGGTCTCCCAATAGGGAGTCAGAAGCGATGCATGGAAGGCGTTGTGAATTTTCCACGTCTTGGGTAGGCCGAGTTTGTACGAAACAGGTGATATAACCTGTGAAATTTCAAATGGGCCCTTGCGTCGAGGGGCAAGTTTTCGAGAGGGGTAGCGGAGTCTCAGGTTACGGCCCTCGAGCCATACCTTATCTCCCACTTTCCAAGGTTTGAACTTTGAAGTTACGTATTCGCGCATGTAGCACTGGGCTTTTTCGTGTGTGGCGGTGGCTTCCTTGCGAGCCTCATCGAGGTCTCCAAGGCGTTTTTCTAAGGCAGGGAGGAAGGTTTTCGTTCCTAAGAATGGATAGGCCCTCGGCTTGTATCCCATCATCAAACTAAAAGGAGTCTTTCCCGTTATGGAATGGACGGAGGAGTTGTGGCAATACTCCGCCATTGGTAATAGGTCCAACCATCGGGTGGCGTCTCCTTGGCAAAAGATCCGAAGATAGGTTTCCAATTCCTGGTTGACCCGCTCCGTCTCTCTGTCGGTCTGTGGATGGTAGGCAGAGGAGAGGAGTGGATCATAATCCAGGAGCCTCGCTAGTTCTAGAGCGAAGGCCGAGGCGAACTGCAGACCACGGTCTGAGATAACCTTGTCATGGAGTCCAAAGCAGGGAAAGACCTTTTCAAAAAATAGTTGTGCGACGCCCTCGGCGTCCGCGCTCTTATGAGTAGGGGTGAAAATTACCCCCTTTGTAAGGCCATGGTCGACCACGACCATAACCGAATCAAATCCTCTAGACGGCGGCAAGTCCATGATGAGATCAACAGACAGACACTGGAATGGGCGGGAGGAGGCAACCGGGAGGGGGGTGAGAGGCGGGACGGTGGGATGTGTGTTGACTTTGTTAGCCTGGCAAACTGCACATCCTTGGATGAAGCGGCGGACGAATGCAGTCAAGCCCGGCCACCAATAGTCGCGTTGTACCTGATTAACGGTCCGGTAATAACCGCCATGACCCCCTGCAGGCGAGTCATGGATGGAGTGGAGGAGGTCGTTCCGATGGGCCTTGGGTACGTAGGCCTGATCCTTGAAGTAGAGTAGGCCGTTGTCAAAGCGCCAGTCGTGTATAGTGGAACGAGGGATTCCCAAGGTACCCTCATGCAGTTTACGGAGCTGGTTGATGACAAAGCCGTCAGTTGAGCAAGATTGCTCGATAGCGTTTCGGAGGTCCGTGTCGATTTGTTTCAAAAATAGCTCTCCAGGAAGTAGGGTAACCTCGGCGTTGTCGTCCGAAATATCCAGGGCGTCCTTCCGAGAGAGAGCATCCGCGGGGGCCATGTTATTCCCTGGTACATGTTGAAACAGGAGGTCGTAGTCCTGTAATGTTAATAGCCATCTAGCTTGCCGCCTAGAGAGCTTTCGTGGGTCCTTAAAGTAGCACAGATTCTTGTGATCTGTGAGGATAGTTACGGGCCAGTCGGTTCCGGTGAGATAGTGGCGCCACTCCTTGAGTGCGTGTATAACTGCTAGAAGTTTGCGGTCGTAGATGTCGTAATTACGTTCCGCCGGTGAGAACGTTTGGGAAATATAGCAGCAAGGGTGTAAGTCGCCATTGGTGTCCTTCTGCATCAGCACGCCTCCGGTAGCCGTTAGTGAGGCGTCCGTCATGACGTAGAACGGTTTGGAAGTATCCGGCATTGTGAGTATGGGTTTGGAAGTGAAGGCCCGATGGAGGAGGTCGAAGGCCTGTTGTTGCTTGTGCATCCAGGACCACGGCTGCCCTTTCTTTGTCAAATCCAAGATCGGCCTGGCAATTTCCGAGAAGTTCAGAATAAACTTGCGGTAGAAGTTGCAGAATCCTATGAAGGAGCAGACTGCACGAACCGTAGTAGGTGGTTCCCAGGTAGCAATTGCCGATAACTTGGTAGGGTCCATCGCAATGATACCCTCTTGGACGACCATCCCTAGGAATTCAACCGAGGATGCGTCGAACGTACATTTTTCCAATTTGAGGCCGAGACGGTTGTCTCGCAACCGTTCCAGAACTCACCTCGTTCGTTGGTGGTGCTCGTTAAGATCCCTGGAATGGATCAACATATCATCCATATAGATGATCAACCATCCTTCCGCTACCATATGCTTGAAAATGTAGTCCATGAACGACTGAAAAGTTGCAGGACTGTTGCAGAGGCCAAAGAACATAACAAGAGGCTCGAAGAGGCCAAAGGGTGTGATGAACGCCGCCTTCCAGGCGTCTTTCGTCTTGATCCGGACGTTATTATACCCCCAACGGATGTCCATCTTCGTGAAGAAACAGGATCCCTTGAGCTGGTCCATCAAGTCGCCTATAAGTGGAAGAGGGTAGGTGTTTTTGATGGTGTGTTTGTTGAGATATTGATAATCTTGGCAGGGGCGAAGATTACCGTCCTTTTTAGACACGAAGAAGAATGGGGAAGCCATGGGAGAGTTGGAGGGGCAAATACGTCCGGCTTTCATATGTTTGTCGATAAATTCTTTGCATGCCTCTCGCTCTTTAGGGTTGAGCGGGTAGGCCTTTGCAACCTTGGGTAGGAAAGAGTCGTCTAGATCTATGCCGTGATCGAACGACCGGTAGGGCGGAAGGGGACCATCGTCCTTTTTCTGGAAGACGTCCTCAAAGTCGCGGAAATCCCGCGGGAGTTCCGTTTTAGTCTTTTTCACGTCTTGAGCGAGAGAAGTCGAAATCGTAGTTTTCCTAATGGAAGGTCCGGTTGGCTCCTCATCGTCCTCCTCTGTATCTATGAGCGCCAGTATCTCTTCCCACTGCGTGGTTGGTTCCATGTCAGGTACCTTCAGATGAACCTCTGTGGTCTTTGCCGTTAGTATGGGGTTGACGTTACGCTTCCACCACAGAGCTCTTCGTTGCCGCAATTTGTTCATCTGGCATTTTCGGTTGAAGACATTTAGAGTATGGCCCTCAGCCGCGACGTCTTCTCGATTCCATGTACGTTCCTGTTCGGTCAGTTCCGGATCGCGGAGACGAACGGTTCCTGTGCTCCAGTCGACCTCCGGATTGTTGTCACGGAGCCAAGGGAGCCCGAGGATGATCTCATCCTTGCCACAGTCAATAACAAGGAAGTCCCGGAGTTCGGTAGTTTCTCCAAGTTGCATTAGCACCGATGCCTGTTTTCATATCAGGCCGTTTTTGTTGGGAGATCCATCGACGTTGCTTGCTCGAAGCGGGATCTTTAGTCGCGTAGTAGGGATGTCGCAAGCTACCACGGTAGCGTAGTCAATAAAGCAGCCAGTTGCCCCAGAGTCGATGAGGGCTTTTGTGTCAATGCTTCTGAACGCAGTTCGGTCAGGTGGGTAGAGGGTGACGGGAATAGATATGGATTGCGATGAACCACCTGACACAAATACTAGAGATATCCTATGAGAAAATTTAGCAGGAGATGACGTTGACCCATTCCTGCTCTTCAAAAATCCTTGCCGCAGAAACCGGAGACACTCCGTATGCGGTTGGACGGGTCGGTTCCCATTCCAGGCCATGTGTCCTGGTCGGTTCCAGGTATCTCACATGCCTCTGCCTCTTCTCTCACCGCCTTTACCACCTTGATTCCGTGTTTGACTGTGTTTCTCGTGGCGGTCTCTTGAGAAGAAGGTTGCGGTCCAAGCCCCATCCCCTGACCCCGGGGAGTAGCTGCTTCCGCGTCCACCCTTGACTGGACAGATACGTCATTGGGGTACGTGCCAGGTGATTGTTCCTGGGCTTCCTCCGAGGTGGTTTCCCAGAGGTCCGCCGGCGCGATAGCGGAAAATCGGTTGTTCCATGGTCCAGATTGTACAGCCCTGGCTCATGGTGCTGCCCTGATTGCTTCCCTTTGGCATTCTTGGTAAGTGGCCGTTCTTACCTCAGCCATGGCCTGGTAGCCAGCCTCCTCGTCCGCGGACGAGCTGCCCTCCCCGAAAGCAGTTTTGAGGATCTTAATCACGGCGCCTTTCTCAATGCTTCCCATTTCCTCTAGGTAAGCCGAGAGTTCATCATCCTCCTCCGTAGTGGTGGTGGCTCGTGCCCGTCGTTGCGGGACTTTGTAAGTAGGACGTGCGGTGTGTCTGGAGGATGTGGTCGGGCGGGGACGTGAGTTGGACCGGTCGGTTCCAGTTCCATGGTGGTTGGAAGACCTACAGCCAACCTTGTGACAGATAAAGCATTTGTTGCTCCGCATGTGCTCAGCACGCTGAGTCGGTGATAGACGCACGGCATCTACGTCCATCGCGTACGGGTCTTTATGCGATTGAGAGGAGGGCGCCGAGATATGTGGCACGCCCTTTTGAAGGTCCCCAATTCTCCGCAGTTGTTGTGAGAACTGGCCTGCCTTCTTAATCCAATCCTTGTAGTCGTCGGGGATCTTTTCGCAAGACAGGATCATCGTTGCGAGTTTAGGAGAGAGGCCTCGGATGAACCACTCCACCAGGGCGTGTTTGTTGGAGATGAGGGATTTCTCGCTGAGAAGCTGGAATTCTGAAGCGTATTTGGCAAAGCCATCACTCCAGCTTCCATCCGTGTCTTTTCCGGCAGTCTGTGTAATGCACAGCGTCGTAGTGACGTAGCGTGCTGCGATACAAAGAAGAATTCATGCGTAGAGAAGAGAGAGCGAGTGACGAGTAGAGGGATCCTCGAGGAACGATGTCGAGCTTCGAGATGACGCGAAGCCTAAGCGGGTCTCACCTATCTAGGAATCTCGCTAGACTCGGTGGTCACTAGAAACTACACTGAGATTGCGTAGAACTAGCTTAGGGAAATTACAGGAGGGCAAGAGAGCGCCCTTATATACGGTAGGCCCCTTCTAAATAAGGAAAGGATGTGCAGCATCTGCTGTAGCCAAAGTATGACTTGATGCGCAGCATAGGAGTCACTAGGAGTCAGAGTGAGTCATGAAGAGTCATGCCGAGTTATAAATAGAAAGGCTATGCCGCAGGCGGTGAAGTCTGAATAAGGCGACTGTGGCGGAAACGGAAGGAAGTCTAGATATGGATATAGGCGGGGCGCTGTGTGAGACAGAAAGAGAAGAAGATCGGGAACATATCTGGTATAATGGAGGATGACTCCATTATGAATACAACCGCGCACGGTGAAGAGAATGAGACTAGAAGTCGAGTGAACGAGAAAGTGTAGTGAAAAAGATGTACCCCCTCGTAAACCATAACACATCCCCAGGTATGGTCTGCGCTCCATCCCACCTTGCAAATCGCCAGCGTTCCGCTTGCCTTGCAAAACTTGCGGATGAACTTCGTGCCCACAAGTACATGTGTACATCCTCTTTTTATCCTGTATTTTGCAACACGCTACTGATCACATCTCCAGGTCCGGTCTGCGCTCCACCCCACCTTGCAAATCGCCAGCATTCTGCTGTCCTTGCAAAACTTGCGGATGACCTTTACACACATACATACCCTTTGTATCCTGTATTTTGCAACATGCTACTGATTACATCTCCAGGTACGGTCTGCGCTCCATCCCGCCTTGCAAATCGCCAGTGTTCTGCTTGCCTTGCAAAACTTGCGGGTACACAGGCACATGTGTATGTCCCCTTTGTATCCTTATTTTCAACACATTACCGATTACATATCCAGGTACGGTCTGCGCTCCACCCCATCTTGCAAATCGCTGGGATTCTGTCCGCCTTGCAAAACTTGCGGACGACCTTTGCACCCACAAGCACATGCATATGTCCTCTTTTTATCCTGTATTTTGCAACACGCTACTGGTCACGTCTCCAGGTACAGTCTGTGCTCCATCCCGCCTGTTACTTTCATTCGTGTTTGCCCACTCCTTGATCAATTCCTGTCAAAGTATTAGAACGTGCTGCCCTGGCAGTGTCAGACTTACCGGTGGAGATCAGTTTCCTCGCTTGGACTAGGGGGCCGGTTTACATCTGAGATTCCCCCAAAGCACCACTTACTACAGGTCTGTCGGGGTCATAGTCACATCAGCGTAACAGACTGAAGTCAGATTCTATAGGGCATGAAAAATTTGATTGTGGGTGGGAGTCAACACGAGGTTTTTTATCTGAGGGAGAATGGAAACTACTGTTGCCTGCTTCATACGTACTTAAGACCTTTGTGAAGGGTGGGTTCTTCGTGTAACTGAAGATGTTGTTGAATTACTGCTATCAAGAATGTCATTTCCCAGGTCAAGAACACATAGATCCTAGATATGACTAATTATAACTCGAAGGCATCACTTGCAATATGACGACCTTCCCCGAGCCTAATATACCTTTTTGTATCCTGCCACATGCACATGAAGTGCATCTCCAAGTCGTGCCTGAGCGCAGCCTGCCGTGAAGCGTATGACTTCAGTCCCTCCTTGAGTGATGGATCATCTGTCTCAATTAGGGCTTGCTTGCCCAGCCACCAGCCTTCTTGCCAGCGAAGAAATTGTAGAATTCGACGTTGTTCCTCCACCAGTAGTTCCACCTCCTCAGCCCATCTATGCGCTCGAGCACAGGCTTTGCACCATTCCACATGGATGACTGAGACTCCAATCAGTCAGACAGTAGACATAGGACAACACGACGCACAATCCTGCAGGTCCTGATCTGCGTCACTCTCAACAATCCTTTCACCATACCCACATACTAACCAAATCCATGAAATGTGTCTACATCCCTCACTTGAGCGACCTTCAGTGCCTGCGGTCATTGCACGTATGTCATCTTCAAGAGAGACTGAAGAGTGGTCTTCCATCCAGTCTTGCCAAGGAGTGTTGATAGTTCAAGCAAGGTGCTATAGGCGGCACGGTATCCATTGGCGCTTGCATCTGCCTTTGCATCCACTGACTTCAGAGAATTCCGTGCACGAGTATTGGGGCCTTGTCCCCGCAAGAACCTATCTTTGAAGCGCAGCATATACGATTGTGAGCGCAGTGCGTGGCGGAGTTCTTCAAGAGCATCATGAGCTTGACCGACACGAAGTTTCCACTCGATTTCTTGGAGGTTAATGTCACATGGGATTTTGCATCTGAGAGCTGAGGGTAGCCACAGAGGATACTGTTCTGGTTGTTGGACAGTCTTGCATTCTTGTGAATCATTGACCCGTAGGGATGTGACACACGGCATGTACAAAATTTGGACACTACTCCAAGCTTCGATGTGCCTCATTAATGTGTTGCGCCGTTGCTGAAGTTGTAGTTTTTGATGTTCCATTGCATGTAGACCAAGCTTCTTGACATCGAGACAAAGATGGCGTCTTAATATAGGCATTAGCCCGAACAATATATTGCAACTTGAATACAACCGAATGACTCACTGCTGGACCTCTAGGTCAATCCCAGTACTGATGAGGACACTTGCAGTGATATTGGGATAAATGGGGGATATGCTTGCAAGTTGTGCATCGTCCCTGGCTAACTGAAGGCGCACACTAGCCTGGGTGATGACTGCGTAGACTGAGTACCAACCCATACCCCGAACGAGAAGTACATACAATGCGACTTGACCTCAAATGGGTTTGGCTTTGCCATATCGTCTTCCCATGTTTCGACATCCTGCTTCCATTTCATGAGTTGCCGTTCTGAAAGGGTTGCTTCGAATTCACGTAAGTCATCTTGATGTTCACTTCGCTCAGGCACCGCTTCTTTGAGCTTG
>JBBPJO010000412.1:0-13045 GCA_038088815.1 Boletus nobilissimus | reverse complement strand
AAGTTGATTTAATTGTTATCTGCTAGGATTGTAGAACTGATAGACTGTAGTGTTGAAATACTGATATGACTGATAACCCAGACATACTGCTGTCTTGATTTAACAGTTGTCTGATAGGACTGATAGGCTGACAGGCTATAATATTGGAGTACTGATATGACTGACAAACTGGTATACTTACTATCTTGATTTAACAGTTGTCTGGTAGAACTGACAGTAATGGTATACTATTATATAAATAGAATGACTTATATGATACAACTGAATTAACTTACTGTCTAATTAAATGGTGAACTATTTATCTTTTGTCAGTCAGTCAGATACATCAACTATATCATTTGATCTCAGCGCCCATGTTATGATCTCTCCATGATGCCCTCTCCACCTGCAAGGACGTTCGCATTTGGCTCATCATGACCCAATGTATCGAATATGGTGCTGACAAGCAGGAGTGTGTGTTGGACATGTTGGGGTGGTAGAAGGGTGGTCGCTTCCATGTAGATGATCTTGGTTCAGATGCCTCTTGAATGGCTTTCAAATGAGATGTTCAAACCTCATCACATTCGACCGAGTCAAATGTTGACTCATTCTTACGACCTGTCTATATTATGGTGTCAAGATATCCACTTACCTGTACTCACACCTTGGTCATTGTCATCCCATGAATCCCTGAGTGGGCTGGCATTGATTGCCAGCATATTGTATCTTATTCTCTGATTGTAACATTTGTATTCCATGTCGACCATCTTTTTGCAAGCCTCATGTTCGGAAGGTTCATCAGAAGAAGTTATGTAAGGGGCTAATTGTGCCACCACTGACGGTTTTCAACACAGTCCTTTGACGGCAACATCCAGAATGAAGACAAGTACTAATCTTGATGGTGATAGTGACATAGTAGTGGGTCTTTCAAGCTCAAGCAACTCCCAGCATCGAAACGACATGCTTGAACTGGTCAATCGGTTGCATGACACTGGGCACATAGTACCTTGGTCTCATTCTTGAGTGCTCTTATTTGCACCTCTAGTGTTCAAACTGATATTGACCTTCCCATGATTGCGGTCATTGGGAATCAAAGTGTGGGCAAGTCATCTCTTATTGAATCCATCTCTGGTATCACTCTACCTCAATCAGCGGGAACCTGCACCAGGTAAGCGGTGAGACTTCAACTCTGATGATACGCCTGATTGTTGGCTCTAAAGGTGCCCTACGGAGTGCAAGCTCTCGCGCTCTGATTTGCCATGGAGTTGCATCATAAAACTACACTTTCACACTGATTCCGTGGGTGTACCTATACCTATTTGCCTTGTACCTTTGGCCTGCCTATCATGTCCAAGTCCCTTGTTGAGGATCGCATTCAATGTGCTCAATGTGCCATTTTGAGTCTGTCTCAAAACCCCGACGACTACCTTGACGATAGTTTCTCAGAGGATAATGAGTTGTTGTTTTCGAAGAACTATGTCTTGTTGGAAATCAGTGGGACAGATCTTGCTGATGTCTCATTTGTAGACCTTCCAGGTCTCATCGCTAGTGTCGGAACGAGGGGGGACAATAGAGATATTGAGCTGATCAAGTCTCTCATGATCTCTTACATTGAAAAGCCAAGTTGTGTCATTCTACTCATGGTTGCTTGCGAGAGTGGGTGTTGCTCCTTTGTACTATGGTCAACATCCTCCACAACCTGACCTTCATATTCATAGCTGACTTTGAGAACCAGGGTGCTTATCATCTTGCAAAGAGCTTTGACCCATATGGGAAGTGAACTGTTGGTATGTAGCGCAGTTGTTGTCGTGACATCACAGTATTCATCTGTTTTTCTACAGGTGTACTTACCAAGCCTGATCATATTCCTATGGGAGAGGAGCACAGGTGGCTCAAGATCATCCATAATGAGACTGAGCCTTTGGTCAATAATTGGTATTGTGTCCGACAGCCCTCCTCTCAAGTACTCACCAAGGGAATCACATGGGTAGAAGCTCGTCGTCAGGAAGGAGACTACTTCACACTAATGCAGCCATGGTGTGGTCTGGTTGGCTTGGCCCCAGCAAATGCACTAGGTGAGCTCAGTCAGGTCTTTGCGCTATTAGCATGTACTCATTAAGGCTAATGGTCGTATTGAGACATAGACATGTGAGATCTTGCATACAGCTGAGTGTGGCCAGGAAATCCTCCGTGCATTGTTCAAACTGAACAGGAATACTGGACAGCTTGAGTGTGGTCAAGCCACTCAATTTGAGTGAATACCATGGGGTTGGGCAACAATAGAGCTTGAGTGTAAGTAGGGATGGAGTATCTCCACCAAAGGGTTGCTATGACCAATCCCAAGGATGACTGGAGAGGAAGACATCCAGGTGTTGCAAGCGAGGAGCACATGAGGTAAGGTTTGAAAGAACATCATTGTTACAGCAAAGACAGAGCTCTTGGATGCATTCTACATGATTCATTACTTGTTGCACAGAGTGCACCCCCAGGCTATCTTTTCAGGTTCATCACCGGAATACAGATATGCACGTAGCTTCAATGGTGCCTTCGATCTGGCCAACAACTCCTCTGTCCAGCATGGTGACATGACAAAAAGGTAGGTCCAAAGGGTGGCGCAATTGAGAGCGACATGGCGCCAACAACGGCTGACATATGAAATGTTCACCCAGGACGGAATGGGATCGCCTTTGGCCTTATAGTAATAATGATGAGCACAAAGGATGAATATGACTTCGAGGGTTTCGGTAGGAAGGTGATGAACAAAGCAAGGCATCTCTTCACTGTTCATGAGCTTTATTCTGTACCACATTAGTTGTCCAAAGTTCTGCTACTCAGTGGAGGCACTCACCAGACAGTGTCACATGGTGATGATCGTGACGTGAGAACTAGTAGTGGCACTTGGTGGTAGTACTAGTGTAATAGGCTACAGCCTGACACAGTACATAACCATTGATGGAGGACAATAGTAAGACAAGACAAAGAGCTAATATCACAACACCAACTGTACACGTTATCCAAAAATCGCCCCAGCCACTCACATCAATTGCTGCAATGCCTGACACACAGCCTGTAGCCTCTGCATCTTGTCTTGTGTCTCCTGACGGGTCGTCACAACACTGGTGCATTCTTCCAACATGCTCTTGCAGTGATGTTGCCCCTCTGGCCTGGTGATCTGGAGTCCTCCCTGGAGGGCCCTGTAAATTCCTTTCTGTACACCAAGCACAATCTTGTGGCCAATCGTCATTGGAACCATGTTGATGAAACGTTTGTAGGCGAGTCAGATGCTGATTCCATTTGGGAGGACACCCTACCTTGGAAATACGCCTGAATGCTCGCCATGATCGTCAGGGCTGCCTCCTTGGGATCAGGTGGAGGGAGCTTGGGCAGGTCAGTCAGTGTAGCTGATATCCCAAGGTCGTTGAGGCCAGAGAGAATCCTGTTGATGGTTGGACTTCGTCCTTTCTGGAGCTTGGTCAATAAATTGCTGTCATCCAGGGTGGCTTTGTAGTATGTGAGGAATTTGTCTCTGTAATCTACATAATAATGTGTGTTGAGCATAGTTGGGTTCTGCTTGAGCTCAAGCAGCCATTGGATCCTGTCCTTGGTTCAGATGGCAGCTTCATGGAGGTGGTCATTGACGATCATCCTGTATATTATTCCCCCTGTGCTGACCAGCTTGCATTGCCTACTAGTATCATATCTGTTGTGGCATTCAGTTCTACCCCCGACTTGCTGTTCCTTTCTCTGCCGTCCTTTCGGGAATGGGAGCTTGCATAGAAGAGATTACCTTTTTTTTCATGCCAATACATGATCCATACATACACTTGATGAATGCAAGCCTCTTGACTGTCCCAAGAAACATCAGTGTGCCCCAATCTTGATTCCTAAGCCATAGCAATCTTGGAATACACCCATATTACACTGGCCTGACTCAAGTCTCTGCTTTTTCACATTCAGGGGCTTTATGTTTTCTCTGTTGCCCTCCACTTGGTTCTGTTGAGGCTGTGAGGCCTTGGGTGCATTGGAATTCCCTATGTTTCCAGCATCCAAGAGATATAGAGCTGAATACCTGCCCCATTCAAGCATTGACGGCCGCTGCTTGGGATCATGCGCTGTCAGGTCCCTTGCAAATACCCTCAGAGATTCATCTTCTTTGCCAAACATATCAAGTAGGGACTGCAGTACCCACCCACAAGCCCATTGGTCTGCCTTAATTGGACTGTGCCTCTTCTCAACCTCAGGGGCCATCCAATCTTGTGTTCTGCATTGGTCATCAACCTCCTTGTCCTCGTCCTCTACTTACATTGCAATATCAAAGTCAATGATTTTCAAGTTGAAGCTCTTGTCGACAACAAGGTTGTCTGGCTTAATATCCCTGTGAGCGATATGGTGCTTGTGAAGATGCGTGGCACCCTTGATGAGGCCCAGGCAGACTTGCAAAACCTTGCTTTCAGGAATGGCTCAGAAACCAATGTGATTCTCGATGGTGGTCATTTTGGGTAAAATGGCCCACCCATTGAATGAATCGACCAACAAGATGACATGGTCACACTTGAGTGGGATAGTATCGAGAAATCTGAAGATCTCAAGCTCATTTGATTCCTTCCGAACTTTATTTGCAATGAATTCCTTGTTCGAGTTTGTGGGTCGATACACAGTGAGAATATGGTCTGGCATCTGAGGTCGAGCATCAACATGGAAAATAAGTGAAGAGGGTTGCCAGGACCTTGGGAAGTGGCACCCATTTGCCGCCGCCAGCATCCATGATGACTTCCGGTTTCACCTCATACCCATGTGCTCTAAGAATGTGCGGAGGTTCTTCACAATCTTATCCGGAGGCTGACTGATATTGTGCTGCACGCAAAAGTTGATGAAGCTAGCAACAGCAGCCGCTGAACATTTCTGAAGATCCAAGCTGACCTCGTTCTATGCATCTTTAAACAACTATCTAGGGATGACAGTGCTAAACTTGCCTTGATGCTGTTCATGATATCCTTTATAACAGGGCTCACCTTGTCTGGAGTGCTCCTAAATGCCACAAAAGCTACTGCAAATGCAGCAGAAACATGAGTATCATGCTGAGCCTTCACTTTGGCATAACGCTCGATGCTCTGTATGACTTTATGTCTCTTCTCGGCAATGACACCCAACTTGTGCTTCTTCGGCTGTCCTTGAGTTTTGTGTACATGGCGTCAATGGTCTCATGTGCCATGTCAATCATAAAGCACTTGGTCCTGGTGCCTGTAATGTTGATCTCATTTCCAAGGTGGGGGATGAATGAAATGGGGATCTTGCAGTTGCTTGAGAAACAATGAATAGTACTCGGTGTGTATATGGTGAAGAGTAAACATCATTTCATGATACACCGTCGGAGGTGGCCCTTGGAGGAACACAAGCACTCTTGTGCTGAGCTCACCAGCAAGAGGGAACCTGTCAACAATCGGGCTGGATGACGATGATAAGTCATATGCGGGTGCCCACTCCTTGGCTACTATAGCAGTCAAGAACTTTGGGGGCATGCTTGTTGAATTCATGTAGTGAATGAAAAAAGGAAAATGGGCTGAAAGAGTTCATCGATAGACTAGAAAGTTTGTTTAGTTGCTGGAGCCATCCCAAGGTATACATGATAACATCATTAGGGGGCCAGTATATCATTAGGTAGGCAAGTGCAGTTTCTGCAGCAATTCAAGCTTACAGTACTGGCTCTGAAGAGATGAGGGAAAGGTCTTGAGTGAGCATGTTTTTGTCCATGTTATGTCTCTTGGGAGTTGCATCGGTCCCATCCTCCGCAAACATCAGGTGATGAAATGTTGATGTGTTGATAGGAATGCCAAGGGGCGTTATCATGATTGCATACCAGTTGAGGGCTGTTTGCTACTTTACTAGTCCCTTGATCAGGCCAGGCATACTCGAGATAGCCTCAAGCACTGTTCACCAACTAGAGAGTGATTCAGACCATAAGTCTGAGTGCTCCTTGACAATAAGATTCTGGAAAAGAAGTCACAAGAATGAAGTGGCTATCCAGTCTCGAGGAAGTGATGCACTCGACAGAGTCTTTACCACGGCCAGACGGATGTTGGAAATTGTGTGTTGGAAGAAGGGGAATGACATTGGCGCAAGGTCGGACAGCGGAAGGCTATCGACACGCCAAAACGTCAGCCTAGTGCACCTAAAACACCTTGACACTCAACACAAGTTTGAATTGCCGAGAATACTGATAACCTTGCTGTAAGTTACCAATTTACCTGTCAACAATTGAATCGGTCCAAGAAAATCACAAATATAGATACAACATACCTAGTAGATCCATGACAACACCAATGCTAGAACTCAAGTCATCCTTCATGTCCCACAAGCAAGTCCATAGCACAGCCAAAATTCGATCAAGTGAATCTGGCAGCTGCTCAACTGTGACTCGTGACAGGTAGCAAACAAGTTGCAGCTACCGCGCACGGACGTCTTTGTCCTGATTGCTGAGTCTAGGTGGAACATTTAGCAATCTAGAAGCCTTATACCCAGGAAGTTGACATACCCCAGTACAGTGTTACACGCAGGCCAAGCAGGATCAGACATATTGGCTTAAGTAGCAATAGCTGCAATGTATGGGGGCGTGTATGAATTGATGGCAAAAAAGTCCAGTGAGCCTACATAGGAGTGTACACCAACCAAGGCCATTACAGAGTACATGTATCTTGAACCAAGACAATCAGATGTTCCATATACCTTTGAGGTCAGCCATCTCTTGCTCTGTGAACCTTGGAAGATAGCTCTATTCCTAACGATCTGGGGCCAGCCACCATTCACATAAACAGGGTTAGTGTACATCCCAATGCTGAGGGACGCATGGCATTCAACGGCCTGGTGTTGTTAGCATCATTCACCTGGCATGGAAGCCCACTATGCATAGAGGTAAGCTGTGGTGTCCTACATATAGAAAATTCTTCAAGACTTGCGCAAAATCACCATTCTCATGGGCTATTTCCCATTTCACGGAAGACTTTGATGGCACCCACATGCGCCTTCACTGACAAAGTAGTCAGTACACACTGAAATTCCAAGTCTGTGGTACACACATAGATTATATGTGCACTGATATGGAGCCGTAGATGAATTGACACTAGGGGGCAAGGAAATGTCTATGTGGATGTGGTAGCAACGTCCAGCATATGGGGCATTGAAATTGTGCACATACTGAATGGATAGGATGAAACAATTTCACAGGTGTTGCTGGGCTCATTGAAGGTATAACATGTCTTCATACCCCCATTATATGCTTGGAAAACAGTTTTTGCATAGCTGGAATGTCAAGCCATTTATTGACACAATGAAACTTTCATGTGCGCAATACTCACTGGATGAAATCATCCACAACTTGGGGAGATGTGAACCCCGTAGTAGGCAGTTGGTGCCAACAGAGTGTTGGTCTATAAGTAGTTGTTGGTCTAATCAGTCAAGAATCCAGAGCTATGAATGCTCCCCACTCACAGAGGGTTACAACAGACTCAATGCCCACAGACAAGTGGAAATTGATAACTGGTTGATGCAAGCTCACTAATCAATGTAATAACTAGGGACAAGAACACACCGTCGGAGTAATGATCAAGCCCTCAGTGATTTAGAGCCAACCGGCAACACCAAAAGGGTGTATACAGGCCCACAAAATACTGGAGCACAGTCACTCAAGCCCCATTCCTATGAAAATGAGATGAACAAGAATCTACGAGAATGAATGCACCATATCACCGATAGTGGCAATGCAGGCTGTGTCCTCCTTGTAAAGAAAGTGATGCAGATCTGTGATATCAGCTGTGGTATTGTCTTGTGTGAATCCCAGAAATCTGCTCACCCAGTCTCATAAGGTTGGACCTTTTACCTCCATTCTTGTCACACCCTCGACTTGATATACACTGGTAGTAGTGACTCCAAACATGTGGCCCTCTGGCAGCGAGAGGTTGGGGAAAATTGAAGACGGCTACGGGGCATACCAAGTAGGATAGAATGGAAGTGGCGGGGACAGAACTAGGATGGGCAATGATGGCTCAACAGGCCTGACCTGCAAGATACATAAGTAGAGTACCAAGAAGAACAGGTAGTTACCTACAAGATTCCATAATTCCCCCAATGCTTGTGGGGAAAGGTCTTTTGGGATTGACCCAACAGGTGGAAAAGTGACAGTTGGTTTGGTTGTCGGCACAGTGGAAGAGGTGACAGTACATGATACAGTTGTTGCAGGGGTTGCATGACGTATAGCAGGCTGAACAGTGGATCCTCAAGAGAGTGCAACTTCGAGGAAAGCTGTATCACGACCCCCTGTCTCACCCTCTCAGGCCCAGATTCTAGTGATGCTCACCACTGGCAGTATTGTCAAAACAGGTTTGAAAGACGAACATACGAAAGCACAACAACATGTGAAACACTAAGCATCAGTAACAAGTTGACAGTCAGTGGAGCAAAATAATATAGGCCCTGCCAGTGCAAAGGAGAGTACAGAGCTGCCAGGCTATTGGCAACATAGACATTAGGTGCACATGAAAATAGGAACAACTGGTCTGAGAATTGATCACACATCATGCATCATGCCCAACCCTCACATCCGTGCCACCATGGATGTACTTATGCTCACTTGTTGGATCCATTCTGATGATCCTGAAGCATACTTCCAGGTCAAGATCTCGAAGACAGATACCATCTTGGACCTTCAAAAGGCCATCAAGAATGAGACACAAATCGAAGTTGCTGCATATACTCTCACACTTTACAAGCCCAAGACTGCCATATCCATACCCTATGAAGAGCGTCTTCACAAACTCATCCTCTCCAAAGATGGGGAGCCCTTGCAGAAGCTAAATAAGTTGTCCAAAATTTTCCCAGAACCACCACCCAAGGACAACATCCATGTCATAGTGGGTATGTGGCAGATGTGATCTAAGTTGGTCCTCACAATTGATTCTTGTTTTTCTTCTTCAGATGCACCAAAAATCATTTGTTGGTTACGAGGGGGCATTCTCAACTCCAGGTTCCAGGTACATAAAGATTCCAATGACGGTGACTGTCCTCAACCTTCAGGAGGCCATCAAGAACAAGAAGCCAACGGTTTTTTGCGATGTGGATGCAGATGCTCTACGCTTATTTAGGATATTGGGAGACAATGATGGACTACTGGAGAGTCTTAATAAGAAGGGTGATGGGGAACCACTCCAAGGGCCCACTTTAGTGCCAAATTTCCTGGATGTGCCAGTTCTCGAGCCTTTGCTTGTTGTTGTTGATGGTTCCACCTCTGGAGATAGCCTGACCCTTGGTGAGTGTTTCTGACATCTCCTTACTCTGGCGCAGAATATCTGACAAATATGCTGCCTCAAGTTCAGCAACCAATTTCTGGTGGTGACCACTTACAAGACTACAAGGATATCTTTCTTAAGGTAAAGAATTGGGGAAAGTTCGAACAGTCCGATATCCAGAGGAACTGGATAGAGGAAGCTCAAAACATGGACATCCCAAACTTTGTTACAACTTTTGAGCAGAAGTTGGACAGAAAGCCACGTCTTCCCGTCGATGTGCACTGCTTCCTCAATCTGTCTGTCTGCTGTTCAATTTTGACAGTCACATAGCTGCCTGAATTGCACACATTAGATGCTCCTAGACCATATTTTGGGCGTTTCGAGGACTCAACCACCAAAGACAGATCCCAGGAGGAAGTGTGCTCTGCTGGCCTATTGGAGGTGATGCATACTACATATCATGTCGCATCTTATGAGTGGCAAAGATGTTGGCAATGAGATGGGCCTTGTAGACGTCCCTTAAAGGAACATCTTATGGACCTGATCTTCTTTGGCATGCTCCTTATGGGAGAGAACAGGACGGCTGTCACTCTGAGGTAAGTGCTCGTTTGCTTGCCCCCTTCTATGTTCATGGTCTTTGTAGGGACAAAAATTGGCCTACTACTGTTGTTGTGAAACATGATAGTGATAATGAACAATGCCAGTATTGTCCTAGGAGTGACTTTTTGATCTCAACCTCCACTTTACCTCAGCTGCTTTTGGAGGTTAACTCCACATCACAGGATTCATGGCCTATGGATCTTATCTGGATGCTTACAATGGGGGCTTTTGTCATTTGTTTCATGAACAAGTCTGTGAGCACATTCAGGGAGAAGAATTTCATCCTCTGTGCTGTCTTTATTTGTGACGATAGCACCGCCACTTGCTATACTTTATTTCAGAACCAGAACAATGAAATGGTATGTTATATTTTATAATGTAACAATCAACTCTCAGGCCCAGCCATCACAGGTTTATTACAAAAAACTACAATCATTGTTAAATAAGCCACATGATCACGCCATGTTCGCACACTCCCTGTACAACCTACTTTCTGTAGAGTTAGACCATGACCAAGACTCAACCATGAAGGGTGCAATTCATGAGCTCCATAGTAGGATCAATGATCACAATTTGAAGTTGTTCCACACCAAGAACCTGACCAGTCATGGCAGCAGGAAGTGTCCTCATACAGATAACAACAACAATGATGGTGCAGGCAGAGGGGGTGGAGATGGCCACGCACAACTTATCAACATGTGTTGACATCTATGGGGGCGGGACCGTTCAATCATCCAACTAGGCATCTGGACCATAATCATGCAGTGATAAAAACTCCGGAAATCCCAGTACAAGATTACTGGAAGGTGGCCCATTGAGACATGTGGTTTGGGCATGGCGACGGGCTGATGGGCGGTTTGTGCCAAACGGATGAGAGTCCACATAAAGAAAGAGACTGTGACCACGTCCAGAATGCAGAAGGAGTGACCGATCCTTGCATTTGGGAGCGTTAGACTTGGAAACATGAGCACTATGAACAACGGGTTCAAATTGGCAGCTACACAAGATAGCCCTGCGTACCCTCACACAACGGCCTGCAATTCAAAGTTGATTGTAGCAAATTCAAAAGTCCTCCAATCATAGCTTTGTTATGTAATCAGCACTTTGCACATGATTTGATAGCTGTGGTGAACATGGCATCAAGACTGAGCAGAGTCAGCAGACGCCAACAACAAGAGCAAGAAGAGCTCCTCACACTCGCCATACATGCATCTGTTACGACTGGCCCGGGTAGGGTCGGACGTAGCCTTGGGAAGGTCACGAAGGAACAAAGGGGTTTCTGAGTAAGCGTACCCTCAATGGCGGTACGAAGTCCAATAGGTCAAAGAGACACTAGTCTAAGGCTAGTGTAACAGAGGTTCGAAGGTTCAAGGGGATCAAGGAGTTGATCTAGTGTCGACGACGAGTCAAGGCTTGGAAAGGACAGATACGAGATGTATTCCAAGGAGGTCTAAACTGGGAATACAAGGGTAATTCGATGACTAATATATAGACAACAGAGAGGTTAAGGGTAGACATAGAACATCATGGAAATTAGTGGAATACGATGGAAGGAATCGCTGATGAAGCAAGTGGAGACGTGATCATGTGGTAGTAATGAGTCAGCGATGGAAGAAAGGAAATATAGTCCTAGGCGGGACTCGAACATACAATGGTAGTACAAGGATTCAAGAGAAGAAGTAGAGAAAATGTTACGGTTTATGAAGGGGGTACACTTTTTCACTACACTTCTTCATTCACTCGACTTCTAGTCTCGTTCTCTTCACCGTACGCGGTTGTATTCGTAATGGAGTTGTCCTCCATTATACCAGATACATTTCCCGATCCCTTTTCCTTTCTATCTCACATGGCGCCCTGCCCTTACCACATTTAGACTTTCTTCCTGTTCCGCCGCAGTCGCCTTATTCGGACTTCATCGCCTGCTGCATAGCCTTTTATTTTATGACTCGTCATGACTCGACTTGACTCATTATGACTCGCTACAACTCATGCGCTGCGCACCGAGTCATACTTTAGTTACTGCGGATGCTGCACATCCTTTCCTTATTTAGAAGGGGTCTACCATATATAAGGGCGCTCTCTCGCCCTCCTGTATTTTCCCTAAGCTAGTTCTACACAATACCAGTGTAGCTTCTAGTGACCACCGAGTCTAGCGACGTTCCTAGATAGGTGAGACCAGCTTAGGTTTCGCATCGTCTTGAAACTCGGCATTGCTTCTTGAGGATTCCTCCACTCGTCACTCGCTCTCATTTCTACGCTTGCAAACTCTTCTTTGTATCGCGGCACGCTACGTCACTGCTATGCTGTGCATTACAGAAAAGAGTAAATCGTAACAGCATCCCCAGGCATGGATCTGCACAAATCTGCAGAGGAAGAGTCAATAGCACCTGCAAAGACTGGTTCGCAGCGGTGAGTATCACCCTGGCAACTGATGAGTAGAGATCATGACATTGAACCCAGCTTGTGTTGCAATAGCGGGGATCCGGTGTACACACCGGGATCCCGAGGATCTACTGTAGGGTACTTACCTTTGGACTGGAGAGAGTTACTCAGAGATGATAGCGGTAGTGGATCAAGAGAGTATTATGATATTCAGACTCAGCAGAGTCTTATATACGCTTTGTAATGATTACTTAATATAGGTCATGTGACTGTAAGTACGTGTCCTTTCAACACTCCCCCTTGTCTAGTATACGGTGGATACGTAGATATAAAGTGAGAAGTTATAAAGTAAATAGTGAACGTCCGCACAATTTAAGATGGCGAGTTGAATTCCCAACCGAGCTGAGAGCAGAACTCTTTGAACTTGACATGTCCAAGGTTCTTTGTGAACATATCCGCAGGGTTGTCAGTCCCTGGGATGTAGAGTAGCTCTACTTGCTTCCAGAGCATCACAGCATCGTGTACAAAGTGGTAGCGAATGTGGATGTGTTTGGAACGTTTTTCGGTGACAGGATTTTGCGCAATAAAGAGCCATCCTTGATTGTCACCACAAACGGGGATGGGTCCAAGGCGATAGCCGAGTTCTTCCATCATCTGATGAATCCAAATAGCCTGGCGTGTACAGTCGCTCAAGGCCATGTACTCAGCTTCCGTAGAAGACAGAGCAGTGGTCTTTTGTAAGTGTGAGTTCCACAAGAACACACCATCCGCGAATTTCAGGTAGAAACCTGTTTGCGAGTGAGACG
>JBBPJO010000411.1:0-13048 GCA_038088815.1 Boletus nobilissimus | reverse complement strand
CCCCCCCCCACCATCTCCAACTTCCCCTCACTGGTTTCCTCGGTGTCCACTGCTCTGTCATTAACTGCACACCCCAGCCACCTGTGGCTGCAGCCCATCCTTCACCACAAGGATCTTCCCCCCTACCTCCAGCATGTACACTCAGAGATGGTGCCTGTTTACAGCCATGCGGTACCGGACGACGTGCCGACGGTGTTAATGGTCCACTCTGCAAGATTCCTGCCAATTTATCTCAGCATTGACTCAAACGGGGACCTCATGGTCTCCCGGAATTTCTCGGACCCTGGGCTTATCACATTGGCCATCACGGTCGAGTTCCCTGGTGTATCCCACCCCTTGCAATCACTGCCTCATCCTCGCTGAGGTCTCACCTCCACAAATAAGCTATAGCCTTTGGCCCATCGCCCACCTCTCCTCCATTCTCTCCTCCCCTTTCCCTTCCACTCTTTGCTTTGCCTGCTTTCATCCTACCCCATTGTAGCAGGAACGACCTCTGGTCTACGGGTTTCAGTCTCCGGTATGTAGTTTCTTTCTTCGTACTGTAGCTTCCCCATTCTGTGCTGTCCCGACCCCTCAGGGTCTGGGGCCATGATAGCCTGGCACATCATGTCTGTCTTTCACTATCCCACATAAAGTGATCTGCAGGGTACTACAGTAGTAGTGCCTCATCTAGTATGTCCTACATAGGGTAATGCACCCCAATGGGACAGAAATGGATTTTTTAAAAAAAAAAAAAAGGGCAGGGGTATTGAACACAGTAAAGTCATTGGTAACAAGGGTAAGTTGTTGGGTTTGAAGATAAGCTTGGTAGAGGGTGAGGAAAGTGGAGTTCATGTCCATATGGAACTCAAGGGGAATAGCAAGATGGGAATCTAGAAGGTAGCAGGAAAGAGTGTCTGGATAATGAGGGGAAGGAGTTCTGGGTCTGATATTGGTGGCATAGAGAGGGATTTCCACTGCAACAAAAAAACAGGTCGAGTGCTGGCAGGGCAAACTGGGAAGTTCAGAGATGCTGGAAGCATAGCCTGGAAGGTTACAGGGAAGAGAGGGGTAGGAGCAGGGAGTGTAATCTATTCCAGGATGGTTGTAACACCTGGGAAGAGGTTGGATGGATGGTAGAGGATGGTAGAGGATAATTCTGGGTTGGTGGAGGTCCATCTGGGGTTAGCAAGGGTGGAAGAAGCTGATTCAGGGGAGAGCAAAGTGGTGATGGAAGAGGCAGAGGAGATGGAGAGTTTTTTGAATGACATGTTGGATTGGAAGAGGATGGGAGAGACTAGGGAAGGGAAAAGACAGAGGGATGGAGCTTTTTATAAGCAAGGAGGGCAGACTTGGCATTATTTAGATTCTGTTCTGGGGTCCAGGAGTCTTCTTCCATGGAGTAGCCTCTCCATTGGATCAGGAACGTGCAGTGAGATGGAGGTCTGCGGTGGCGCAAGATCTTCTCAATCTCGTATTCTTCTTTTCCTTGGATAAGGTCATGTGGCAGAGAAGGGAAGTTCAGGCTGTGTATACTATTTTCGCAATAGGGAGATAAGAGAGAAGCGTGGAGGACAGGATGAATCTTCTAGGCTTTCGGTTGTTCGAGTTGGTATATGAGGGGAAATAGAACCTTCATGATAGTGAAGGGTCCTTCTCATTTAAGATCAAACTTTGGAGTAGGGGAGCGGCATTTTAGGTTTCTGGCCTCCAGCCAGACTTTGTCTCCTTTGGCGAAGGGGACAAAGCCTCAATTTCCTTGGGCAACCATTACTTGGCAGGCAAGTTTATGAGTAGCAAGGGCTTCATTTCTGGTGGTGGTGAGATCTTTGAGATGGGATTCAATAGCAGGAAGGGTGGAGTCAGTGAGAATGGTGGGAAGGGCACAGGGTTCATATCCCATCATGAGATAGAACAGGGATTGGTTGGTAACCAAGTGGGTGCAGTGATTATGGGCAAATTTGGCATAAGTCATGTGTTCAGACCAAGAAGTTGGATTGTTTCCACAGTATATGTGTAGGTAAGTTTCGATTTCTTGGTTTACTTGTTTGGTTTCACCATCTATCTGAGGATGATAGGCAGTGGAGAGGGCAAGGTCATAGTTTAAGAGCTTTCCAAGTTCTTTTGCAAAAACAGAGGCAAATTGTGGACCACGATCTGAGATGATCTGGTCATATAGCCCAAAGCGTTTGTAAACCTTGTGGAAGAAGAGCATGGCAATGCCTTGGGCAGTGACAGTTTTCTTCATGGGGCAAAGAATTACCCCCTTAGTAAGCCCATGGTCGACCACGACCAAAAGCAAATCGAAGCTGGCAGAAGGTGGGAGATCCGTGATAAGGTTGCAAGAGACCTGTTGAAAGAGGTGGGAAGCAGAGGAACAGATCGGAATGGTGGAGGGAATGGTGGGGTGGGTGTTCAACTTAGCTTGCTAACAGGAGAAACATCCTTCAACATACTGTGAATAAATTGTGCAAGGCCCGGCCACCAAAAAAAAAAATCAGCTGCAACCAGCTGTCGAGTTTTGAGATATCCAGGGTGACCAGCAGAGGCGTGGTCATGGCAGCGAGAGACAATAGATCAGCGGAGGGATTTGTCAGGGGGAATATAGGCACAACCTTTGTAGGTGAGGACACCTTCAGCAAAAGCACAATCAGATAATTGGGAGCAGAATATGGGGGGCACTGATCCATTGAGCGCGTGCAAAGCATTCACAACAAGGGGATCATCCTTGGAGGAGGATGAGACCTTCCAATGCAATGCAGCATTGATGACTCAGACAAAAAGAGTGTCCAGGAGGAGTACTGTCCCTGTGTTATCTGGGGAGTTGGGATGGAGATCAGGGCAGTGAGATAAGGCATCAGGACCAGCAAGAAGGCAGCCTGGGACATGGATCATTTTGAGGTCAAAGTCCATGAGGTCTAGAAGCCAGTGTGCTTGATGTCGGTTGAGGTTCTGGGCTTGGTGGAAGTATGTAAGGTTTTTGTGATCTGTGAAGACCTGAACAGGGAATGGAGAGCCATGGAGGTAGGTAGTAGTGCCAGGCATTGAGGGCGTGGATGATAGCTAGGAGTTCCCAGTCGTAGATGTCATAATTCTGTTCTGCAGGGATGAAAGAGGTAGAGAGGTAGGAACAGGGATGCCAGACTCCATTGACATCAGTTTGCAAGAGAATAGCTCCGTAAGCATACTTCAAAGCATCAGTAGTGACAACAAAAGGGGTGGAGGGATCAGGGAGATGGAGGATTGGCTTCAAAAGGAATAGCCCCTTTAGTGTGTCAAAGGACTTTTGGCAGGATTCAGTCCAATCCCAGCCAGAGTTTTTCTTGGTGAGGTTGATGAGGGGGTGTGTGACAGTGGAATAGTTGTGAATTGTCGATAGAAGTTGGCAAAGCCAAGGAATGAGTGAACTTCTTTTACTTTTGTCGGGGTGGGCCAATTGGGGATCCCTTCAAGTTTAATGGGATCCATGGCAAGCTGTCCTGGCTTAACAATCATTCCTAGGTAATCCACTTCTTTAACAGCAAAGGAGCACTTTTTGAGCTTCAAGTGAAGGTCCAATTCCTTCATTCATTGCAGGACACATTTGGTACATTTGGTATGGGTGGCTTCATCCAGTGAGAAGATTAAGGGGTCATCCATGTATATGACGAGCCATCCTTCCAAGATCATATCGCAGAACGAGTCATTCATAAATCATTGGAAGGTGGCAGATGAGCTAGTTAGGCCAAAGAACATGACTAATGGTTTGAAGAGTCCCTTGTGAGTGATGAACACTCCTTGCCATTGGTGTCCATCCTTGATTTAAACATTGTTGTATCCCCATTGTACATTGAATTTAGTAAAGACTTGGGCATCCTTGAGTTTATCAATGAGGTCGGAGATTAGGGGAAGTGGGTAGGTGTCATGAATGGTATGTTTGTTGAGATACCAGTAGTCTTGACAGGGATGAAGCTTCTGATCTTTCTTATTGACAAAGAAGAATGGCAAGGCTTGGGGGGAGTTCAAAGGGCAGATTTTTCCAGCTCAAAGGTTTTCTTCAAGGAAAGCCTCAGTAGCCTTTTGTTCATCGGGGGATAGGGGGCAGATCTGTCCTACTTTTGGTATAAAGGAGTCGTCAAGGTTGATTTCATGATCGTAGGGTTGTGAGAGTGGTAGATGATCAGTGGTTTCCTTGGAAAATACCGAGGAGTAATCATCATATTTGGAGAGGAGCGAGATTGTGGGTTTTGCTTTTTCAGTGGCCATGGCAAGTTCAGTGGCAGTGATGAGTTTGGCAATGACAGGAGAACCTAAGGGGATAAAACAGGAGCTGTAGCGGTTGACAGTGTATGCTTCCCTAGCGTGTTGACAAAACTGGGATTCAGTTTCATATTGGAGATATTCATAGAGGCAGGCATCATGCACCGTGTGGACATTAAGGTGTCAGGGAGGTCAAGGGGGAAGTTTGGAGATTTTATGGGACTGTTAATTCATGGTGCAGGTTTGGTAGAGTTCAGAGGATTCATCTGAGGATTCAGGAATGGAGGCCCAGTCAATGGTAGGGTTGATTTTCTGAAGCCAAGGTAGTCCTAGGATAACATTTTCATTTCCACAGTGCATGATATAGAAGAGGATCTTGTGAGCAATTCCTTTGGTATCAATAGACAGGGTAGTAGTGAAGCGGATAGCTCTGTTCTTGTTTGTGGATTGGTCAATGTTCCATATAGGGATGGGCTCGGAGAGTTTCTCAGTGGGGTGTTTGTGTTTGTGAACAAAGTCCTAATCTATGCACAATATATCAGCTCCACTGTTAATTAGGGTGCGAGTGTCAACAACTTTGGCAATGTGATCTGGATCAATAAGCTGAACCAGGAGTTTCATTGCTTTTGAAGAAGAGGATACAATTACAGAAGTGCATGTAAGGGAAGGAGAGACTTGCGTTGAACGAGTTCTCTGTTTCAAAAATCCCAAGAGAAGTGAACCTTTTGTATGGCCACTTCATCCTCCTCATCATCATCTTCAATCTCTTTTAACTCAGGGAGATCCTCAACAGAGACTTTCTGGACCTTCTTTCCCTTCTGTCCCATAGAGGGAAAGTGGGGACATTCATTGCAAAGGTGCCCACTTTTTCAGCAGCAGAAGTAAAGTCCTTTCTCAATGCATCGCTCTCACTCATCTGGGGTGAGCTTGGTGATGCGGACAGTGTCAACATCCATGGTGTTGGGGTCCTTGGTGGGGGTGGGTGTGGAGGCAGAGTAGGAATGGTAAGTATTCTGGGATCCTCCAGTATCCATTGGAGGCAGTCACTTCTCTGGCTCTCTCAAACTGAGTATGAAAGTGAGCAGCCTTTTTATACAACAATCTAGTGGTGGTGGGAAAGGCACCCATGTGGTAGATTCAATGCATGATTTCAGCAGGAAGGCCAATAGAATAGAATCTGATTAGGACATTGTCATCCTGGATGTTGGCAAGGGCAGCATTGCTAATAAAGCTGGCAGTATAGGCAGTGAGGGAAGGGAACTATTTCTTGAAGTTCATATAAAAATCTGGGAAGGTTCCAAAGGTGATGGCAGTGGTGGTGACTGCTTGTTGTCTGGAGGTGTTAGCCCAGACTAGGGCAGACCCTTTGGTCATATGGGAAAGTGCAAAAGCGATCTGCATGGCATCGGTGTCATAGACAGCTGCATTTACTGTGAGGTAGAAGTGGACAGTGTTCAGCCATTGTCTGACTGTTTCCAGGGACCCATCAAAGGGTTCAGGGTTCCCTAGGCAGAGTTCAGTGGGTTTGGTGGTCATGGGTTTCAAGGGAGTGGTAGAAAGAGAAGATGAGGTGGTCCGAAGATTTGTCCAGTAAGGGCGATGGGAGTGGGAGAAGGTGGGGTAGGGATGCGTGGGATGGAAAGGGATGTGGTTAGTTGGTGGGAGAGATCAAGGGTGTTGTCTTCTTCTTGTTTGGGGGTAGGGCAACATCTAGGTCAGAGGGGGGTTGTTCATCGTCAGACAAAGTTTCAGAGGGTTTGGAGTGTTTGGGGGGGTCTTGGCTTCAAGCAAGTCCCCAGAGGGAACTGGGGATACGAGGTCACTGGTGTTAAGAGCGAAAATGCTAGTTGAAGCGGACTAGCCACTTGCTGGATCAACTCAGGACAACTCTGGAGTCCACAATGAGTAACCATGATGATATTGAGAGAGATAACAAGATTATACAGACCTGGAGTCCACAGTGAGTAACCAAAGGATACAATGTGGCGCTCCAGGGAGTAACTGCGCTTCAAAGTAAACAACTGTAAATAGATCAGCCACAATGGACTGGGAGGCACAAAGGTAGTGTCCTGTATGGGTAGAAACACCACAACAAGGTAAAGAGAAGCTGAAAAGCGGTAGGTAAGTAAAGTGACCATGGAGAACAACATGGGCATGATTAGAATGCGAAAAGAATGATGAATGAGGTGCGAAATCAACAAAACTAACAACTGGTCAATGGTAGCTGCGAAGGGTAGCTTAGATCTTTTGTTATGCTTGGCCCAGGTAGGGACGAGCATAGCCTTGAAAGATCAAATGAGACAGAGGTTCAAGAGTAAAGTGTGCACTTAATGGTAGCACAAAGTCCAGGAAAGACACCTCTGAAGGAAACACAAGGTTTCAAGGATCAAGGGTTTAGAACAACTGGGTGAGAGCCAGAAGGAGCTTAAGACAAGTAGAGTAGATTCAAGGAGATCTAAGCTAAGGTACAACAGAGTAGGTATTTATTTATACCCAGGTTACATGTTTAGGCCTGGCATAGTAAGGGTGAGCATAGAATGTCAAAGAATAGAATGGAACATGTGGAAGTTAGTTGCTGACGAAGCAAGTGAGATAAGAGATAAGAGTGAACTGGATGAGTCAGCAATGAAAAGAAAATAGTGTCCAAGGACGAGAGTTGAACGTCAGAGCACAAGGTAAAGAGAAAAGACAAGTCATAACAGTGATACCCTTCAAAGGCCAGCCAAGGACATAGATTGACTGTTGAGCAGATGTTACCTTCTCAACAAGATAGGTCCTGGCTTGAGACAATCTTGCTGCCAAGTCTCTGACAAATCCCGCAAGATGGAACATCGATTTGGGGACCAGGCAATGAGGGCACGGGCAGTGGCCTTTGTCGCAAATAGTGGCGAGGAGGACCCTTGTTACTATTTAGCCTCAAGACCACAAGCACACAAATTGACAACTCACTTTTCTGGATAGTCAGCAGAGTAAGTGAGTATCCTCATGTATACTCTCCTGAGGATGCAATCAAAGCATTTTACAACAATGCTGTTCTTGTAAGCATTAACAAATTCATCATTGAGTAGAATAATCCATACTCCTTGGAAGAGTTCTCACTTGCAATGAGTAAAGACATCACAGTTGTCCTTCCTGTTAGAGATCATGAACTCCTTGATGGATTCAGGAAGCTTGGTTAGTAACCTATGGTAAGGACTTCTGAGTGAAACAGGAGAGCGCATTCCACATACCGAAGGGATGAAGGCAATGGGATGACAACACCCTGACTGTGGGTCAGATCAAGCATATTTGAAGAGGTTTCCAAAAAAAAGATAGATAGGCCATGCATATGCATGACCAAACTGTGCAAGTCGAGTGGAATTGAACCAGAATATCAGCCCTGCAACAACCCTTTCTAGCTTGCAGCCATCACTTCTTCTCTGTTTCATTATCTCATCCTGGGCTTGAATCCATTCATCCAAGGTCTAGACTTCATCATAGACACGCTGCTTGTGACCAGCTACAGGAGACTTCCAGACCTTCTTGAATGGGGTAAAATGGAACCACTTCGACGACGCCTCCACAAACACTGCACACACAACATCAGTGATTGACCAGTAATGAAAGCCATCCATGGAGAATGTCCTTCTGTTGCCTTCTTTATTCTCTTCCCTTATAGGCACCATTATTTCAATGGTCATGCATCACCACCCATCAATTCTGAAGGGATCATGCTGAGGGATCAGCTTCTGGGCAGCATCCATCCATCTGGTTTCCCTGGAAACATCAAAGTTTCTCAGGTCATCAATGTTGAAGTCTGTGGCTTGGAGAATGTCTTGGACTAGCCAAGTGACCTCTGAATTGGACTTGTGAGTACTACCACTCTCTTTCCATCTCATGAGCCACCAAACAGAGATGTTGGGCCAGGGCCATAGTGGGGAGTGGTCCACATGTTTTCCCTCTCCTAAACTGAGTTCAACGGTCTCATTGGCTTGAGACAATTTGTCAGCAGGGAGGAATGTCTCAGGATCATGTGAGGGGTGATGGCAGTAGGTACATGTGATGCCAAAATTGTTGAATTGGGTATGAAAGGAGTCAAAGACATGCAGGAACACATGTGGCAAGATGGATTTGGAGGGGGGAAGATTAACTTCAACTGCAGGCAATGGAGGGTCAGGTAGCATGTCTCACAACCTGGCAGGGAGTTGTCAATTATAGGGTGGGGGCTGTTGTTCAGGTGTGGAGTTGATGGGGCCATCAGGCATGGATGGCACAGGCAATTCAGGGAGGGCAAAGACAGGTGGAGCATGTTACATAGATGGAGCAAATTGCTTGATGTTGCCTCAAACCCCTGCTACTGTTGAACATGTGAGGACAATCAGTGTGACATTTGAAGGCGGAGGACATTGGCAGTAAAAGGATCACCCAAGCAATAAGGGAAGTGCAGCACATTAGAATTGGTACATCCAGTCAATGCAGGACAGTTGTGATGGTCGAGAGGGAAAGGTGTGCTTGGGCAAGGCACAGAAAACAGCTTGGTATTTAAGAGAGCCCCATCCCAACCTAAAGTATGACATTAATAAAAACGATGAGTGCACATGGATCCAAGCAAGTTCAATCTCACAAGCCGCATGTTTGACCTTGACAAGGCAATAAGGCTCCAAAGTCATCAATGACCACCACACTGTTGTCCCAACCAACTCCCACCACTCTAGCCACACCATCAATCCCATGCCTGCATCACCAGTACTGCAGCCTGTGCCACAATTGCTGCAGACCCCTTCCCAATAGGGGTATGGGATGCTCATGATATGTCGGTTTTCCCAACTCCTTCATCATTCATGTCAAGCACCTCAGGGAGGTGAGGGATCTCAAGGATGCCATTTTGACACACAGGGATGCTGTAGTTCCATCATGAGGTTACAAGCAGATAAAACAGGGTGGAGAAGATTCACAGGTATGTGTCAAGAATTCTACATTGGTCAATGCGCTTACTTCAATCCCAGGGCACTGGTTTGTCCTGTCTACTCTGAAGCTCCATCCCACATGCCCAAATGTCTGCAAGGTACGGGTCCAAGTATATAGCATCCAGCGAGGTAAGTCGTGCAAGTGCATTGTTGTAGACTGGTGTCAGTTCTTTTGTGTCAAAGTCCGGCTCGGCTCCCTGTTGGAGACTGAGAATTGCCCAGTGCAAGATTGCACATGTGAACACAATAACCTTTGCTAGGCCATTATCTCCCTGGTCGTTCTGGGGGAGATGTGGGTGATATGCAGGTTTGACAATCCATAGCACTTGGTGCATAATTGTGGTAAGTGTCACATGATGAAATGGAAAGGTAATCGGATCCTGGTCACCCTGCTAATCTGTGTTAGATTGAATCACTGATCAGAGGGAGATACCTACAGACACAACCCAATCTGTGTATTTCCAGTCTGTAAGAAGGTCATTGATAACTGGTTGCCATTCCCGCACAAGATCACATCAATGGTTAATTGGGATTTGAAATGCAGGGTAGCATTTGTACATGCTGGTGCATGCGACATCTTTGAAATGGAAGTACTTGAGCATTTGGTCCATAATTCCTTCTCTAGCATTTTCTGGGAGTGTGATTTCCTGTCAACCTGCTATTCTTGTAGGTCCTCGGGCTCGCGATTGGACATGAGACATGTGTCCTAATTGTGGAATCAACTAATAAAGATGTGAGTACATATTTAGACCTGGAATTTTGAGCATGGAGCACGACCCCCACAGGATTGAATCTTGCGCTGGTAGCCTGACTAGGCTTGGCATCATGAACCACCAGATGAAGAAAGTGTTGGTTGATATCAAGCTGCGGATCCATTGGTGGAATATTTCCGCCCATTTCCCCACATGGGATGCCAACCCGATAACCCAAATTCTCGTGGAGACAATGGTACCCAGTATTGAACACATATTCATATGATCCTTGTGCTGTGCGATCAAAACCAGGTGAATAGTTTCCTAGGGTGGTGTTCTGGGCAATTGAAACCTGATCGTGATGGAAGCCAAGGTTCCAGTAACCATGCTCGTTGGCTGAGTCCCATCCAAATAATCCAATGGAACTGGGGGAGTAGAACCCCCCCTGACCTTGATTGCTAATGTTCAAAGCATTTTAGTGGTCAGGGATTGAGGGGCTGGGAATTGAGGGGCTGGGAGTTGAGTTCTGGTCATCCTGTAGTACTTCATTGATCAAAAGACAAACCTCAAGTCTTGGATACCATACCACAGCACTGTAGTGATAAGACATTTAATTCAAACAGCTGGAGGTAACAGGGTGTGGTAAACAGAAGATATAACTAGTTCTCAATTAAACAGTGTGATGGCTACATGAAAAACTACTAGAACCGTGCAAGAAAGAATGAGTCGAACTTTAGTTGTGACTGTGAGCGGTTGATGCTACTGGTTGACAGTTATATATGTCACCCACCACTGTCTACATGTTTGGCTGTGGAAATCACGCAGTGGCAGCGTGGAATTGGCCAATGCAGCATAATCCTTCACATATGCATGATGTTACAGTTTACTGAGGGGGTACACTTTTTCCTCTGGTATTTCGTTCACTCAGCTCTAGTCTCGTTCTCTCCACTGTACGCAGTTGTATTCATAATGGAGTCGTCCTCCATTATACCAGATACATCTCCCGGTTCTTCTCTCTCTGTCTCACATAGCGCCCCGCCTATACCTATATTCAGACTTCCTTTCCGTTCCACCGCAGTCGCCTTATTTGGACTTCATTACCTGTGGCATAGCCTTATTCTTTCTGACTCGTCATGACTCGTATTGACTCTTGTGCTGCGCATCGAGTCTTACTTAGTGACTTACCTTGACTAGAGGTGCTGTGCACCATTACCATATTTAGAAGGGGCCTACCGTATATAAGGGTGCTCTCTCGCCCTCTGTACTTTTCCTCTAAGCTAGTTCTACACAATACCAGCATTATTTCTAGTGACCACTGAGTTCAGTGAGCACTTAGTTTGTACCTGGATAGGTGAGACCGCTTAGGCTTCGCATCGTCTCGAGGCTTGGCACTTGGACTACAAACTTCACTCATACCCTTGCTCTCTTCTTTGTCCTCGTTTGAGCTTAGTGTCTTAAGTATCGCAGCACACTATGCTGTGTGTTACACATGATACCTGAACGCAAGCAGCTCTGCCAGTGATTCAGTAAGACACTAAGCTCAACCGAGGGTGGAGGAAGAGTGAGGATACAAGTGAAGTTTGTAGTCCGAGTGCCAAGCTTCGAGACAATGCAAAGCCTAAGTGGTCTCACCTATCTAGGTATGAACTATGCGCTCACTAGACTCGGTGGTCACTAGAAATGACACTGGTATTGCATAGCACTACCTTAGGGAGAAGTACAGCTGAGAGCAGCGAGAGTATTTATATGGTAGGCCCCTGGTCCATGCATAAAATCGAGAAAGGAGATAAGGAGTGGGAGTCTGAAGGGATTCTGTCTCTGTCTAAGTGTGACTCGAGTGCGCAACACTGCGAAGTCAGTGGGAGTCATGAAGTGTCATGTGCAGTATGTGCAGTAACACATGTGCTGTGGCACAGTGTGAAGTCCGAAATAAGGTGCTGCAACGGAAGTGGAAAGAATGTTTAAATATGGATATAGCCAGGGCGCTGTGTGAGCCAGAAGACAGCAAGATGAGAGACGAGTGAACAGAAAAAGGTGAAGGAAACAGTGTACCCCCTCAGTAAACCATAACAAACTGTGCCCATGTTGTTTTCCATGGTCACTTTACTTACCTACCGCTTTTCAGCCTCCAGAGTCGTCCTGAGTTGATCCAGCAAGTGGCTGATCCGCTTCAATTAGCATTTCAACTCTTAACAGGTTATGAGCCCTGAGCTCTAGCCATTAGCACATAAGATCAGCTCAGATCCACGCCTCCAAACCAATACCATTCAATTCCCCATCATCAGACCCCTCTGTGGACCGATTTTCGTGTTGATCCGTTCGCTGGGATCACAAGTTGTATAATACCATTGAAAAGCATCTTGGCCTCATAATGCGCGTCATTCAATTTTGAGCCTATCATAACTCAACAGCCTCTGGTCCAATACCCCTCATTCTTGAGTCCATCATCATTGACGTCCTTTTGCATTGCCTCTCAACAGCCCAATCTTTCTGGAGCCCCTCTGTCCAAACATCGACCTATATCTTCGATGCGCTTGCTAAATCCTCAGCATACCCATACTGAACCTTGCTGCCTGTGACCTGTTCTACCCTTCCATCCTATTTCCGAGATACTTGTTGTTGTTTCCACCTTGCTATACCCTTCGCTTCATCGAACAGTACCATTTCTCCTCATCATGTCTTCTGAGCAAGTCTCCCATCGCATCAAAGCTCTTGACGGTACAAACTACACCACCTGGAGCGAAGAGATGAAGGCCCTACTGCGCTCGAAAGGCCTCTGGAGACTCGTTGACAACAAGGAAGTGCGACCTACTACAGCTGGAACTGAGCAGGATGCATGGGATGTCAAGCAGGACAAGGCTGCTGGTGAACTCATGCTCAACATTGCCCAGAAGAAGCCTGGAACTCGTTTTGTCGCCTATGATGAGTTCTTTAGCATTAGGAAGCGTCCTGAAGAGCCTTTGACTGCCCTGACTGCTCGAGTTGAGGATTCCATTGCCAGGATCAAGGAGCTGCGCACTTCTGCCTTCACCTTCATCAATCTCGACGATGAACTCGCTTGCATAGCCATGATTCGCGCTCTTGGACCAGAATACTACCACTTCACATCCTCTCTTGCCCTCATCACTGATCTGGACAAGGATAAGGTCAAAGCTGCGTTCCAGACCGAAGAACTCAATCGTCGCCCTCGTC
>JBBPJO010000410.1:0-13057 GCA_038088815.1 Boletus nobilissimus | reverse complement strand
GTAATCCAACACTTTCCAGTCTTCGAGCAGAGATGCGACGGAAGATATGTCGTCGCTCATGGTGGTTAGACAGCCATCCTTATCTCGCTAGCCGACCTCCAGTTATAAGAATGCAGGCGCCAAACACGCCCATTGACGCTCAGGTCCAAATTTCATGACCAAGCAACTCGAGAGACGCGATGCAGTCTGTTCCCGTCCGTTCGCACCCATCACCGAAAAAAAAAAATAGCTAGATGGATGTCCACATGATTGATGGGCCGACTGGTGCACGAGGAACGGTGAGATCGTTCTCTTGGCTTGGCCCTCGTGATGCGATCTTGAAATTGTGGCAAACGAGGTCCAAGTCACGAGTAGTTGTTTGTGGCTTCATTCAAACAAAGACGATAACTGCTGGGACCAATAATGAGGACGAAAGCACGCTCAAGAGTGTAAACCTCTTACGTCTGAGTATACTTTGGTTACTAAAGTGATCGTGGTTCAAGCAATATCGATGGTATATGCGTCTGTGCTGAATACTCTCACGATGATAGCGGAAGATAACGGAGCACACGAGAGCGCCAGGATAATCTATCCAAGTGCTCCCACGAATTGGACCGAGGTGAACACATGCGAGGAGGTCCGAGGAAAAGATAGTGGCCCATGGGCATACCTAAGCGTCTGCGCCACTCGCAGTTCCACCTTAGGCGCCTTTGCGACCAACCCAGTTTTCCCACCTCGCGGATTCGAAACACATTCATAAAGATGTCTGAGCAATTCCATGTCAGACCCCCAAACAACACTAGGTCGCATCGATAAGTGAGAGTGTTTGCCATGACATGGATATCCTCAACGGGGTAGCCTCAACCTCACCTGAGTCAAGGGATATATCCACCACGAACACATCATCAACAAGCTGCTCGCGCATCGCATCGTGTGGCCTCCATACCTCCCTGTCCATGAGCGCAGGGTATTCGGCTGATATCAACAAGTCAACATTATGTCCCATGGCACTGTCATAATGGATGGAGCCTGTTCTGTGGAATTGGCGTATTCCGCTACGAGTTGGTCGGTGGGTCGAGGGGCTAGCACGGAGAACGATATTTGGCTGTCATTGATGAGATTGTCTCGAAATACCGTGGCGGCAAAGGAGTATACCACGAAGATGAAGCGTTGACCAATCATATTCCGCGCGAGAACTTTCCAAATCGAGATGCCTGGACAGGATCCCAGAGATAATGTCATTGTAATCAAGACGAAAGCGCAGCGCTCAGCAACAGCTTGAAAACGTACCAACAAGAAAAGTGAAGATGACGATGACATCGATGACTAGATGACAGTCGCGACAATTTGGTTATTTGTGCAGCTGGTCTACCTCCAGCCGTCAATCTTCCGTATCTCAAAAAATTTACAACGCTGTGTCCCCCCGATGGGTTTTCTTCGAATAACCTTACTTATAGGTTCTCGTCGTCGACTCGGATTCCATCCGTGCAATACAGATGCGATTCATCCGGCCATACACAGTTGACCTGGTGGCGTTTCATAAGTATGTCAAGTTTAAAGAATCTGCGCTTTAATTGGTGTTATCTCATACATGATTAGGGTGCTTTCTTACTGGCTCAACCGTAACCCATGACCAGGCTATCAACACAGGTCCATCTAACATGTTCCACCCTGCAGTATTATCTGGTCACAAGAACTAGTCACTCTTATCGAGGTATAAGTAGCAGATGCATTCATTTGTCCATTAACGACTTATCTGCTATGCACGGGACCTCCCTCGCCAATTACTTGCGCCCATCCTCAAGCATGGTCCTTGATTCACTTCGTGGCTTAAATGGTATATACGATCACCCCATTACGCACCTCATCACGCTCGGTTTCGTCTGCTTCTTATGCTCTGGCATGTTCAATGCCTTGACCGGTCTCGGTGATGGTGGACAAGTCAACGCCACGACGTCCGCGAATTTGACATGCGCTCTCCATGCCACATGTGCATTATTTACGTCCCTTTCTGGGTAATCGTCCATTTATACCTCTATCACTTTGAGGAACCTGATGGTTGACAAAGCACAGTAAAAAGAGATCGGCGCGAAATGGACGTTCTCCTTAGGCTCGTTTGGTGACGCACTTTATGTGGGCTCATATTTGTGATGGTGCAATTGTCTTTCAACCCATCCATGTTATGCGCTGGCACTCGTCTACCTCGCCAAGACAGAGTCCAGGTCGAGTCCACAAAGGGCAAGTCTTGAGGAGTCCATTGAACTTTATCGACGGGCCCTTGATCCGCGTCGTTCATTGACAGGTCGACCTGACAGACCTTCGCTCAAACAGTCTCATTTCGCTGTGAGAAACACGGATGTGTTGAACCCTTTGCACACGAGGTCATCGTGCTCATGACTGAGTTCGAGATCTCCCCGAAGATACTCACAGACGCCGAGCTGCGAACCTCGTACCCGACATGCTCACGTGGGGTCGTCTCTGGAAGCATGGCCGGACTCGATGAGCCGGTCCAGATGTTGAGATGCTGACGTGTTGGTGTCTGCCAATCGCTACTTTGACACACCGCAACGATTTGATCAACCTCGGCAGTGCGTTATGGAGGCGCTGCGAGGAACGTGATGGTCCCGGTGATCTCCTTTTGAGGGAGCACACGTTCCAGCTGTTCCCGAGTCGTGCACGAGTATGGGTAGCGATCCCAGTGGAGTGCATCCTTGTGGTCCACCGACAAATTTGAATGTGAGGCTCGCGGTCTTATACTTTGAGGACGATGGGACCGAGCAATCCGAGCAAGTGAGAACTCATTTGTAAAGTATATTGCGCGGAGCGGACGCATAGGATCAAACTCGGAACTGGTTCCATGTCAAAGATATAACGACTGACAAACGGTATTCTGGAATCAACACTACCAACGATCCTATCGGGATCCACTTGATATAAGCAACAACTAAAGGGACCTTGTTCGCTTGGAGCGTCGCCACTTCCAAGCTTTTCCTGATGAGGTGTTGGTCAGAGGGGCACGCAGGATGGAGTGCGTTGCTGATAGTGACGCACCCAGTATTTGACAACCGACTCTTCTGCCATCAGCTCGTACACACAAAGGCGGCCCTACCAGTCATTTGAGAAGAATAGTAGTCAGATAGTCATGACACACATCATATCGCTGTTGACACCAACTAACTGGCTGCATTTGCCGTTTCCCTTATACCCCACCTGACGCCAGAGACATGCGGGCACACCCATGGCTGAGAACACATGATTATAGTCAGCTTCCCCGATAATTATAGGTGAGATGGCCGGACGTCATGGATCGATGTTCTCTGTCTCGGGGACTCGCCCCCTGTCCAAGCAAGGCGTATTCGGGAAACACAGCCCCGCAACACGTGCTGAGAACAGGAGTCCTCGAGCGAGATAGCAACCTGCCACGGAACACTTTCACGACCACCCTGCGACAATCACGACCACCAATGACCTCGTCATCGATATTGCCTGGTCCGTCATGGTGAATTTAAAGTGGAGGTGCATCCATGCTTACCTTTGCTGAAGAGCCATCTCCGTCCATGGAAACTAGCACCGGTGGCCGGGTGGTGGTGGCGTTTGCAGGGAATGCCAAGTATGTTGTGGGCGGTGGCAAACTCAAGGGAGTTCAAGTTCGGCGAGTGGCAGACGGCCAACAGATGGCATCACTGACGGCGGAGGGTGTCTTGAGCCTTGCTGGGTCGGGAGATGGCAAGTGGATCGCGGCGGGGACAGACAAAGGAGAAGTGCTTGTGTGGGATGCCAAGACATACGAACGAGTCTTTGAACACCAGGAACCCTATGCCATCAACTTGGTCGAACTCTGGTCCGACTCGACTCGCGATCGGCTCTTCTCCGAATCAACCCACCGCAGAGTCACTATTTGGGACATTCCGACCGGCAAACAACTACAAACATTTGACCTCGAGAAAAGTGCAGTGGCCCAATGGCACAGATCTTGGCGCCATCGCTTCTCGGTAGCCACCAAGAATTCCGTCCGAGTATACGACAGCTACAAAGGTCATTTACTCGCTGAGATCCCAGTGCAAGCAACCTCACCCTACCTCCCCTGGTCCGACGGTGACATCTTTACCATATCTGACGGCACAATCAAGCGACTTGATGCAACCACTAGTTCAGTGGTCGCGGAGTGGCAAGTTCCATATAGCAAGCACTCACACATTGATCGGCTCTGGTGTGGGAGATCCATCGCATACTCTGCAAAACATGCCATCACGTTTTGGAATGTGTCTACGAACACGAAGTCCGGTCTCATTGAACGCCCTCTAGAAATATCTTTCTTTACATTCTCTCCGGACGACCGGTGCCTCGCAATCTGTGGACTAGATGGAGAAGTCGCCATCCAAGACCTTGAAGGCGGCTTGCCTTCATGCGATTATACTGTAAGTATGTGTGTCATTGGACTAAATGGCGCATGCCAATGGTTTTACTATTAATCCCCCTTGTTTCGGTCCTCGTTAAACATTGAAACTGATCAGCTTATATCTCAGGTACCACGAATTCATATCGGCGAGGCTGCACTCGACTCGGGGGAAACGGGCTACCCCGTAGACGCCAAAGCATCGACGGACACACCCTCCGCTTCTCACTACCAGAGAAATCACGTACCTGCCAACGGATCTCTCGTACGAGTCCTGATCAAGCGAAGCAAAATGTACATAGCCGATGGTTTGTGGGAACTGGCGTTGAATGACGCAAATAAGGTGCGGTCCTTCGTGTCATGCCGGTTAGCTTCAAGTCGATAGATCATCACCAGGTCATCGAGCTCGACCCATCATCCCCATGGGGTTACGAGAGGAAACACGCAGCGTTACACAAGGCAGGAAACTATGAAAACGCACTCAATGCATTCGAGGCGATGCTATCCAAGATATCACAATCGACTGATCCTAGTATTCGCAGTAAGGGCGTTGACATCATGTCATGGTTCGTCTACTGATACTCATTCTCTACCAGAGCTCCATCGTCATTACATAAATCCAACAAATACGAGAACTGTCATTCGATGTGCTGTTCAGCACGCTATTCGCGACTCTCCTCGGGTGCTCGTTAACACTATCTCGGGTCAGCTCTTTGACAAATCAGAACAAGCTTCGGCATTTGAGTCGCTCCCAGTCTTCACACAGTTGATCTCTTCCATGACGACCATCATTGATCATACTCGCATCGAACATGACGTGATGGAGTACTATCGCTATGCCATGTTTTCGCACGAGCGGGAAGACAAATCTCTGTTCGAGAACGTCATTCGCACCATAGTCTATGATCTCAATGATTCTCCCACCAACGACAAGCTTAAAATGTTCTGCAAAATCGTACGGGATGCTGGATTACACTGGGCTTGGAGCAATACCTGTTGCGTCAACGGGGAGGATGACTTCGTACTCCAAGAAGCACTGGTCGCCATGTTCAGATGGTACCAGGGTTCTGCTTTGACTGTCGTTTTACTCCACGGTGTTCGCTCTCCATCGCGGCGTGGTGATCTCATCAGGAGCATCTGGAACACTCGTATGTGGTCATTCCAGGAATACCATGCCTCGAAGGTTCTTCGGTTCTACAATGAAGACTGGACACTCTACCGGAACATCGACATCCCAAATCACAAGGAGTCTCCCGAGATCCTGATGGAGATGGAGGAAGCAATGGGCATCTCGGCGCAGGCCCTGATGGCACTTCAACCTGGGTCAGACAACATTCGTGAAAAGCTGCGCCTGGTTTCAAGACGAGAGACGACTCTCGTCGAGGATGAGGCATATTCACTGCTTGGGATATTCTCCGCGTCCTTACCAATCGTGTATGGGGATGGAGACCAAGCGCTCGGGCGACTGTTGGCGCTGATACTCACGAACTCGGGAGACACAAGCACTCTTGCGTGGACTGGGAAGTCTGCAAGCTTCAATAGCTGCCTCCCGGGCCGCATTCGTGTATTCAGTCAGTTCCCAACCTCACACGTCCCGCCATCCTTGACGGACACCGAAATGGAGACCATCACTGCCACGCTGCGATCCTCTTCTCTCAGTCGCGACTTGGTCATGAAATTATATGATCAGCTCCGAGAGCTTCCTGTGCCATCGTTTTCAGGCCAACGGCTGAAGCTTCCGTGTTTTACTTTCGGGCTCGGGCCCTTGTCAGTTTTTCGGATCAACTCAGAACAAGTACACCGTGCACAGACAACCACACTAGGGGTGGTGGAGATTAGGACCGCAGAAGATCTCTCCCAAATGGACACTCTGACTCTTGTTCACCCATGGATTGACTTTCTCTCCGGCCGACAGTCTTCTCTCCGGCCGGATTGACTTTCTCTCCGGCCGGTCTGTGGGAGAGACAATATCCGAGGAGGAATCGGATGATGAGTCTTCACCTGAAAGCGAACCATCTTCACCCACACCGCCGATGGACAGGCACACAGCAGCTCTCCAGCTTATCGCTCGCCTGAGACAACCGTTCGGTGCCCTATTACTCACGCCGACGCGTCAAGATGTAGTGGAATACCGGAGAGTCGCTTCGGAGAGTCTTATCACTGTCCAGGTACAAGAGGACGCACCGTTGGATGACCTGATAGACAGCATACGAATACTGGATGTGCTTTGATGATCTCTATCGGTTACACGGCCTCGATGTTGCATTTGTTTCCCCATGCTTGTGCCGTGCGTTGCAGTATGCTACTCTTAACTTGCTGTTGTTGTCTTACCGTGTCGTCCATATTAGAGTCCGAGTAGTAGCTGTAGTTGAGTATTCTCGAGTTCCTCTTATTTCCCTACCCACCACTGATCGATCTAGTAGTACCCAATACTACCCCGTGCTGTTGCCACCCGTGATGGGACTGGCGCTAGTCGTAAGGCTCTGTTGAGCGACGGCGGCAATACTATGTGGTCGGATATGCCGATATCTACGCTCTCACCATTTTCCTGGTGGGTCCAGCAGAGCGGGTATGTATCACCTGCCTTCCACGAGCCTCCTAGCTTACGAAGTAGTGGAAAGCGGGAAGAAGTATCGGACCCTTTATCCAGTATCGTCGCATATTCTCCGTCAGTGACAATAAAGTTCTTCAATTTAGCTACAGTCTGGAAAAGGGGGCGTGTCAGAGGTAGCTTGACTAAAGCGTTGCTTCCGGGATTTGAACGATAATCTAGGCACGCTTCCCGGGCCAATCTATCGTCCTATTCGGCTCTGTGGAATCGAAGCATGCATTGACACGTTTCACAATTTACGACCCGGCTCCTCAATGATATAAACGCGACCCACCCCCAACATCGTCTCACCATCCTAGGAACTAAATGTCTGGACCGTCTGCTCAATAACGCATCTACTCCAAATTACCCAATGATCCCCTAGTGGGTGTCCTGCCTGTCGAGGGCGAGTAGCAGTCGCTGCATTTCCGCCGACCTATCCGAGTCGGTGATTACATCCTCAACTAGGTATTTCGTTTCCCGTCCTCAACCAAAGGGTACAAACGTCACACGGTCTGTAGTGGGAAGTAATACCACCACTTGTCGGCGGTGTTCACTTGAATCCCATATTTTACAGGACAGCGAAGAACTTGAAGGAGTGGCCTACGGGACCAATGATCCTGACGCAGATCGGAAGTGGTTCCTTTGACCCGGTAATGAACCAGACACGTATCTGTGAGTAGCATTCGTTTCCAGATATATCGCTCATATCTTTGGCGCTCTAGTATCGGGATCGACGAGGAGACGAGCTCTGTGTGGACTGTGGTAGAAAACACGGTATTGCAATTTCTTCCTTTGCGCCAACAGTCTCATCAGTCATGGACCTACAACAGGTAAAGATCGAACCATTCAGGCCCGGAGACTGGAGTCAAGTGTTCAAGGTCGTGCCGAGCAATGCCTGAGGAAGCACTCGGTCCGTGTACGTCCGGGTCTAGTTCCGGGTCAAGACCTAGGTGAATCCTGTAGCACATCCTCGAATGCAATGTACGGAATATGATCGTGGTTTAGCCCTTACCGTTGGCGTGATCGTGCAGACCAGAACAGTGTTCTTTGGAGCAGAGTATCCGACGAATCAACGCTCCTCAACTACTTAGAATCTGTACTGAGCGTCCACCATGATTCTTGGATGTCAGATCGTATCCGATTTGATCAACATCCCAGAGACGAAGGTTGGGGTATCCATGAGCTACTCCAGATGAAATTATGATTCGTCTGACTTGACTTCACTCTGTGCGAGTCGTGACCGTAAGGAACCAAAATCCGCTGCTCGCAATCTCCAGATCTAGAGAAATTCGTTCGTTCGGACGATTCGTCGTGAATCGCTATCGCACCTCGCTCGGAGATTATGCGAGACAGTGGCTCGAAAACGGAGTCGGAATCCCAAGATTTGAAGAGAACAAGTAATTTGTCGAACGGGAATACGTTCTAACGTTCGAATGGAGAACGTTTCTATGCCGTTACCATGTGCGATGGTGATTAAGAGTACTGGAAAGCGGGGAGAGAAGATCGAATCACTTATCTGGGACTAGTACGGTTATGCAGTGTCACAGGGCACGTTTATTCCTGCGTGATTTCATTGAAAGGACATTCGAATCCATCTCCTCGCCGCACGTTCTCCACGTAAATGACTGATCATCACGACATGCGGTGATTAAAGTTTTGGGGTGCATGCCAAGGATCTTGAAACAAGTTATCAGTGTCTTATGGGTCTGATAGGCGACCAAAAGGTGGTGTTTTCGCAATTCGAATTTTGAACGATACCCATCTAGGCAGATTGTTTGGCTTGGTGGAATTGAAGCTTCGACACGTTTCATAAATCGGTCCCGTTTCGGGACCCACGCTGAAGTTCTTCAACAATATAAATGACAACCAAGCATGAGGTATTCCGTCCCCAACATCATCACTCACTGCCTTCTGAATCGCGATGTCTGCTAAATACTTCATCTACTCCAAATCGGATGGCGAACCCAATGTCGGTATCTGGTATCTGCTGAAAGAGCAAGAGCAGCAGGGGGTAAACGGACAGCCTGTTCGAATCAACGCTGACCTCGTCGAGGTACTTGATTTCCTATCCCCAACCGAAGGAGCGAGTCTCACACCACTTGTAGTGGGTGGCAACACCACCAATTCGTGGTGGTGGTCCGCACCGCTTGGGCCCTGGCCCGTACAAGTACACCATCGAGCTTGAGGGAGAAGTCCTTGCAACGAACAACCTAGATCCCCGAGACTGGTTCCTGATCCCCGTCGAAGAGCAAAACACCTACCTGTAAGTGGCAGATCCGTCACTTCACGTGTGTAGACCTGACCCACCTGTCCACCGCATCCTCCGCTATTTAGTATCGCGACCGATCCACAGGGCACCTTTGTATGGACTGCAGTGGAGTCGGGCCAACCGGTATTCCATTTTTCTGTTTTATCCAAATCGTCTTATCAATTGCGTATCATAAACAGGTGAAGATCGAACCATTCACCCCCGAAAATCAGAGCCAATTGTTCAGAATCGTGCCCATTTACAAGGAGTAAGGAATCCAAGCAGTCGTCAATTGGTGTACGATCAAATGTCGTAGCAAGAGTAAGGTACCGACAGTGAATCCTGTAACGCAATGTCGTCAGAAACAATGTATGGATTCTGATTCTGATTGAGACTAGCCATGGGTTGTTTCCGGAACTTGAACAATGCCTACATATCTAGGCATGGAGCCAAGTTTGTCTAATCACAACGGACCTATCGAAATACTCGTATCAGAAAACATGTGGCCTGAAAGAATGATACACACGACAAACAAATATTATAGAGACCCAGATCCAGGGCGCGGCGTGATCGTTACTGTGATCGTTACACAATGGAAGTCCGCCCCGAGTTTGGTTACTGTAGTCTCAGGCTTCGGCGGTAGACGCTCGTCCTCGGTTTTTCGCCTGCCTCGTCGGTCCCCTTGATGACTCGCTCGCAGCAATGAGCTTTGGGTCTCGGGAAATGCCTCAAAGCGTTCTCTCTGCCTCCCTCACGCCTTGTTGGGCTTTGTCAAGTACACTGAGTTTGGACCACACGATCGATCCGGACTTGTCAACGAGGGATACATACACACACTTTGAGCGCTCATCGACCACGCTCTGTTTCACTCTGCTACCCTCGCCAATGTGTCAACTTAAACGCTCGTCCTCAGAGATGCACGGTCGCGACGTGGCCGTAATCCCTTCCCTCATCGATTCTCTTGATGACTTGTTCGCAGGAATGCCCGTTCTCCCAACTGGTCATGACCGACAAGATTCTCTCCTTGTCCTAACACACGAGCGTCGCAACCAATAGTCAACGAACCCGCGAATCAATTGCTAAAGAATGTTCTACTAGGCCAACGAAGCTTTGTTTGTAGCTTCCTAGCTTTGGAAGCTTCCCTTTTTTGATAACGAAGATAGAAATCGGGAATACAATCCAACATACTTCCCATATGCATCGAGGAATCGCTGCAGCGTTAAAGAGAGTGCTGTCGCAAAGAAAAAAAAGAAAGGATGAGCATCATGATTACACTGTGACGTCGTAGGGGCACCAACTTGAAGATGCAAGGTTCGCACCAGCTCTCCAATCTCACACTCCTGGTCCCTACCTCCGTGCGAACTTGTATTCCCGTGCGAGTTTGACCTGTGCAGCACTCCAGCACCTATCTCGGGATCGCCTGATTTGTCCGTACTATCCTGGACGTCAGGACCTTGGTTGACATTCGCGAATACCATCCCAGACACGGTCGTATCTAGACCAGCATTTGGCTGCGATTGCACGCCAAACCCGGTATCGATATGAAAGCGACCATGGGCGTCACGGTCATATAGCTCTCGTATGCCGATGATGAACCGTGGGGTGAGGGTGTAAAATGCTATATAAACAAATGCGGCCCGGAGGAGCGTGGCGATGTTTGTTGGAGTCCCTACTGTGACGAGTACATCGTTGATTTGGTAAACCACATTGCTAGAAGTAGGGGAGGAAACATGTTCGTTGGGAACGTGGAGCAAAAGTAAGTATGCAGAATGCACAGGAGGAAATGGAGACGTACACCACAAAATAAAGTATTCCATCTTTCACTAGTTTTTGCATATACAGGTTGGGTTGCCACTGCTTTGTTGCCTTGAACAAAACAACCGATTGTTTCAGGGTTTGAAAGACTGCGAGCATCAGTAGTGCACCACTGAGGACCAACCGCGGTGCCGCAATAGCTAGTCCATACAGCCGTGGAGCGTTGACGTACGAAGCATTGCAAAATGAAAAATCGCCAAGTCGAACGACTGTCACTAAGAAAGGCGCATATTAAGTGGGGCCGTCCAATCGCATTAACGTGTCCGATCTGATACATACCTGAGAAGTAAGTTCCGTAAATTCCATCAAATACGAGGGTAATGATGATTTGCGGCACGAAAATGGACAGGAGAACGCAAAGAATAGTCCTGGATCGACCCCACAGTGCGTATACACGCAAAACCATCACTACTATAACCCAAATTAACATGGTGGCAAGTGATGTTAGAGACTGAACTATGTAACTCACGATCTGTGGCAGAAAGGACCACCGCGAATACCCAACCACTTGTCTCAAACACTGCACTACCTTTAATATATCCATGCTTTGTCTCAACGCCATGGATGCCAGTTGATCAGCATGCTTACAACTACTCAACCATTGAAATCCAGGTTGATCTCAAAGGCTGGGTACATACGTCTATCGTTCCCAGATCATTGGTGGGGTGCAGGGTGTCAAATTGGAGAAAACTGACCTCTAGAGGTCCAGGAAGAAATGTACTGCCACCTGCGAGTGCACCGGTTGAATCAATGGACTTGATTTGGGGCCGTTGAACATACCGAGGGCAACGAAGCTGAGTGAGGATGGTGTTAGAGTTTACCATATTTGAATATGCGCCACAGTAACTCAGCTATACCTACATAATCCAACAAAAACCGATGTAACGGACCTATCAGAACAGTTAGTTCAAAATAGATGAGCAGAACCACCCGAACGGCCTGTACTCACGACAATAAACATCGTAGAAACCCAGGTCCAGCGTTTGCGCTGAGAAAAGATTGGAGATGTATGTGGGTGATAATCGGAAATTCCTTACCCAAACATAATCTATCTTTGTGGCTCGTTAGCAATTGACACGAAGTGGAGGTAGAACAGGATACCTCTCTTGAGAAGGTGAGGACTGTGGTTTGACGTTACAACGGTGATGAACAGGGAACGCTCCGAGTGTTTCACTTACTATAATCATATACCGCAGCAACGACAATGACGACTGGAATGGTGTATCAGATAAACATTTAACTCAGTCATGATACACCATACGTGATATGTAGTCGTTTAGAACAATTAGTTCCAAGACGGATTGTAGGTCGGAGGACATGAATGTAACAGTGACGGCGACTTTGACTTGAATCAATGGCGGAGAGTGAGGCCCACTGTATCGTGTGCATTCTCCAAGAGAATACCAGGGAGGCTATTTATCGTTATCTGTGCGCTGTTCCATCGGAACTGTCAGGCCCGGTTATATCACCTCCTGTGCGAAGCAAACCTTCACAAAATGAAATTGCCACGATCAACGCTGCATCCATACCGTCTCGTTGGTCTCGAGGCACCATGATGCTGGCTAGAGGAGGATGTGGCTGTCCACCTGTTTGCTCTTGTCCGTCGGGCATTCCTCTTCAAGGATTGGGGTCGGGCCACCGGGCCATCGAGGGTAGCGACTGGGTCACGATCCCCGCACTTGAACAACAGAGACACGGACTTGTTAGACTTTTTTTGATCAAATAGGGAATGTGAAAGTATACCGAGTCAATCGACTAAGTTCCAGATTGTTGTGCCACTGATCGACGCGTATGACTGAGCATTCTTGCGACTTTGGTGGGCAAGTTCAGGTTTGCGGTGGCAGACAGGGCCGCACAGATTATACGGCCGCCGATGATTGATGGTCGATGAACTCGAACGGTAAGAGCTGGTAGGAACCATTCTATGATGATTCCCACGGCTCATGGTCGTCGTCTCGTCCGAGTCTGTGCATTGTACGACAACATCCACCACCGGAAAGTCTTTTCTCTCTTAGAAAAATGGAAC